>LPNX010679313.1:382756-502222 GCA_001517045.1 Pseudotsuga menziesii
ACAATGCATCAGCTACTACGTTATTCTTACCTTTTACATACTCGATCTCGAAATCGTAGGCTTGTACTTTGCTGACCCATTTCTGCTGTCGCTCATTCAGTTCCTTCTGCTCTAGGAAATACTTGAGGCTGTTATGATCGGTTTTGATTTTGAACTTACTGCCCACCAGGTACTGTCTGAATTTTGTGAGAGCGTGCAAGATGGCTAGCATCTCATTGTCATATATGGAGTAATGGCGCTCGTAGTTCTTCAGTTTACGGCTCTCAAATGCAATAGGGTGATGATTCTGCATCAATACTGCTCCTAACCCTAACCCTGAGGCATCACATTCTACTACAAAGGGTTGTGAGAAGTCTGGTAATG
Source organism: Pseudotsuga menziesii (assembly GCA_001517045.1). Lineage (NCBI taxonomy): Eukaryota > Viridiplantae > Streptophyta > Pinopsida > Pinales > Pinaceae > Pseudotsuga > Pseudotsuga menziesii. Next base: position 383,120 of record LPNX010679313.1, read on the forward strand.
CTAGAACTGGACAAGAACTCATAATAACCTTCATCTCCTCGAAAGTTTTCCGTGCTAAGTCTGTCCAAGTGAATGCTCCTTTCTTGGTGAGATCTGTGAGGGGTGCTGCAAATTGGGAGAATCCCTTAATGTACCGTCGGTAATAACTAATAAGTGCACAGACCTAAGAAACCTCTCAATTCTGTAACGGTTTTTGGCGCGGGCCAATCTCTGATAGCTCGGATTTTCTCCATATCAACCTGTACTCCCTCTTCATTGATTATGTGTCCTAAATATAGCATCTCCTTCATGCCAAACTCACACTTGGACATTTTCGCATAAAGCGAATGTTCTTCTAAAATACTCAATGCTTCGTCCAGGTGTTTCAGATGCTCTTCCCATGTTTTGCTGTAAATCAGGATGTCATCAAAGAATACGAGCAAAAACTTACGTAGCTGTGCTTTGAAGGTGTGGTTCATGCATGACTGAAAAGTGGCTGGAGCATTGGTAAGTCCAAAGGGCATGACCAAAAACTCATAGTGACCATAGTGATAGCGAAAAGCTGTTTTGGAGATGTCCTGGTCCCTTACCCTGATCTGATGGTATCTCGAGCGAAGATCAATCTTGGAGAGGTATTGAGCTCCCCGATGCTCATCCATGAGTTCTTCAATTCTGGGAATGGGATACTTGTTCTTAATGGTCTTTTTGTTGAGTGCTCGATAATCGATGCACATTCGCAGTGTACCATCCTTCTTTTTGACCAGTACTACTAAGGATGTAAATGGGCTAGAACTGGGCCGAATATATCCAAGCTCCAGTAATTCTTTGATTGTTTTCTCAATCTCATCCTTGTACCTTTTGGGATGCCTGCAAGGAGTGGTGATGACTGCTTGTGTCCCCTCCTCTAGCTCGATGATGTGTTCAAAACCTCAGTCTGGTGGTCTACTTGATGGAAGGTCCCGAAAAACCTTTTCATGTTTCTGTAGCAAGGTTTGAATGTCACTTGGGTGTTGTGTGCTGGTCTCTGGGGGTTTCTTGAAGGTGACCAAACATTCTGCAGCCCATTCTTTATCATCCTGTCGGAGTACTACCTCCATCCTCTGTGACGATACCGGTTTTGGGGGATAAGTGTTCATGCCTCTCAAAACTATCCGTTTGCTATCTGGCCCCTGGAACTCCATTTCCATTGCCCTGTAGTCTGTAGTGTATTTCCCTATAGAATAAAGCCACTGAACATCCAATACCACATGAGTATCCGCTACATCCACTACATAGAAGCGGGGTTTTAACTTCTCTGCTCCTTTCTTCTTAAGTGAGGACTGTCTGTAAGGCTGGAGCCTTAAGTATACTAAATCCCCTACCTCAAAGCTCCGCTCAATCCTGTGTTTTTCGGCATATAACTTTTGTTGATTCTGGGTTGTTTGTAAATTCTCCTTCAATATTTTCAGAATGTCTTGACTGTCCTGTATCCAATCCTTAGCCTTAGGAGCCGTATTATCTCCAAATGCCAAATTTGCATAGTCCAAGGCCTCTTAACCATATAATGCCTTAAAAGGAGTCATCCTAATAGACATGTGATAGGTAGTATTGTAGCAATACTCGCCTAGGTGTAGCCATTTGATCCAGGTTCGCTGCTGCCCTGCTACATAGTTCCTTAAATATCCTTCGATCCACTTGTTGACTATTTCCGTTTTCCCGTCACTCTGGGGACGATAACTCATACTAGTAGCCAGTTCGGTCTCCACCAATCTGAACAGTTCCTGCCAGAAGGCACCCGTGAATCTGCTATCCCGATCACTGACAATGGTCTTAGGTAACCCGTGTAACCTGAAGACCTCCTTGAAGAATAACTCCGCTACTTGAGCTGCCGAGCAGTCTGATGATATCGAGAAGAAATGTGCAAACTTGGTCAGTCTGTCAACTACTACATATAAACAATCTCGCCCTTGGACCTTGGGCAAGCCTGAAATAAAGTCCAAGGAGATGCTTTCCCACTTCTGTTCTGGAATCGGTAGTGGCTGGAGTAACCCTGTTGGATGGGTGTTCTCAATCTTGTTCTGCTGACAGATGCTACATTCCCGGACATGCTGCATAATTTCCCCCTTGAGGCCCTTCCATGAGAAAGTCTCTCTGATCTGCCTGTAGGTCTTTAAGAAACCTTGATGCCTTGACCTGCCTGTAGGTCTGTGGCTTCCTGCTCATAGTCCTCCTTATCATTGTCTGAATATACCTCAATGTAGTGAGCCTTCGCCTTCCCTGCACAGCTGTGCCCTGGTACCCATGGTTCCTGACAGGTGAAGCATAGTTTCTTCCTTCTTAGATCTTTCCTAGTGTCCTCGTCTAACCAGGTTTTCTTGGGCACGTCCTGTTGGAAAGGTTTCCTGTCCTTGTCCCTAACAGGAAAATTGGTTTTCAGTGGGAATTTGTTTTTGGGGACTGAATCTTGAAGATCTCTTGCTCTGCTAATGGCATCCTGCAGAGTGAGGGGTTTCTAGGCTTTCACCCATCCCCGTAGTGGCTCTGTGAGGGCCTCAGTGAATAACGTAGTCAGTCTGCTCTCTGACACGTCTGTTACTGTAACGGCTATCCTCTGAAATTCTGAAATGAAAGCTTCTGCACTACTGGCCTGTTTGAGTTGAGCCAACTCCCTGAAATGTATCTCTGGATCTTTCCTGTCAAACCTCTCTATGAGCTTCTGAGTGAACTCACCGTAGGAATGTATGTTGTTGTGACCCAATGTCACCAATCCGTGGTACCACCACTCGTGAGCCTCTCCGTCCAAGTGAAGTGTAGCCAATTTAATGGCGTTTGTCTCTGTCATGGGGTCGAGTTGGAAATAGGTATCCAACTTTTGAACCCATATCCTCGTTGATCCTCCGCGAGTCCCATCAAAGTTTGGGATGGTCAACCTGCCCAAGGTCTTCTGCAGCTCATAGTTGTGATTGAAACCCTTGTTGAAATTCCTGGGCCTGTTCCTACTCTTCATGTTGTAGAAATCTGAAAAAGACATGGCAACATGAAATTCATCCCCTAAGTCTCTATACTCCTGTAAATAAGCCCCAAAAGGCTCGCTAGGCTCTACCTGCATGACCGGGCCCCCTACTGTATCTGCCAAGAAGTGAGGCATCGTAGGCCTAATAGAAGGCCTGCTGTATATGTGCGGGGTATTCTGAATGTTAGTGTACGCTATCTTTCCACTGCTGCTTGTAGATCCCCGATCTACCGGTGAGGGAGGTGTACTGTTGATACCTGTTTCCGGTTTCGCTGATAATCTGTTGATTGCATTGAGTACATCTTTTTGTCCTTTGGCTAAGTCTTGCAATGCAGAGACCAAGCTGCAAAACTCCATCTGATCCTCCTCTTCTCCCATTCCTTTTCCCATGTCCGAGTGTATACCTGTTTGTTCCATATCTGAATTGGTATCTTCTAGTTGGATATCCTCAAATTCCCCTGTGTATCTACTCTTCCTCCTCCTATAGGTTACAAAAGGGTCTCCTCTTGTATTCATCTACGTTTCATTTCTTAAGCCCACAGCTGGCCAAGAAGATAGCTCTGATACCACTGTAATATCCCAAATCCCGATATTTTCTATTTCTAAGCAAATATGTTGATACAACTGGGCATGCAAACTGCCATGCAAAAATCCCTATTTTATAGCAAAAATTAGGGTTAGGGTTTGTGGGACAGAATGAGCACTTACCACTGATAAGCCGGCTAGACTGCTCCTGAGAGAGTATGCAAGCACCGAGAACTGGATCGGAGATGGGCAGATCTCTTCTGCTTCTAGTGAACCCCCAAGAGCAAGAACCCCAGTCAGAAAAGGGTGACGCTTTCAGTGAAGGAGGTGTCTGATGATGCTGCTGATTTGCAGGACTGATAGCCTTCCCGTGCCGGAGAGAATACTTGGTACATGCGGAATTTCTGAGATCTCTAGGCAGGATAGTGACTTGCTCCAAAGAGACAGCTGCTCACGCCCACTATTTAGGAGATGCATTGACAATCCCGCTTTGAATTGACATTGGGTGTATTATCGTAGTCCTTTTGACCTACTTTTGTGGTCTTTTATTCTACGTTAATAAAGTGATCTTTTCTTATCATACTACAAGGTCTATATGCAGCATGTTTGATGAAGAACATGTCAAAGTCCCTAACTGTAAAACATAACACACACATGGGGAAAATATGTGGATTGTCAAAATATATATCGTATTTATTCAGAGCCCTAATGTTAGAAAAAAGTGTTTTATAGATGAGACACATTCCATTATTTCCATGATGACTTTCTTATTACAACTTAATAACATGTCTCGTACACGCCATAACATTAATAACTCAACTCAGATTATAACTTAGTGTTATAATTTAACTTAACGTTCAACTCACACCTAGGTCAAAATAAACATTAGAACATCTAATATCCCTCTCATTAATTTTTATTTTGTTTGCATAACTCCCAACAATGCTGTGAACTTCTCGAATTTCTTTTTGCTGAATGAAAATGTTCAATTTAATTTCATTGTTCCATAGTTGTTCTATGAGATAATGATGTTGAACCTTTATGTGGCTTGTCTTTGAAGGAAAAACAGGATCCTTTGTTATTTTTATTGCAGTTTGGTTGTCACAGTGCAAAACTGTTGGTTGCATCTGTTGAAGCTTTAAATGGCATAAAATACTGCATAATTAGATTGCCTCACATGTTGCTGCAACTGAAGTTCGCGTTTTACTCATCTATGAAATCACGCCACAACCAATATTAAACGCATAACTTGATGTAGAGTTTATGTTACATCTGTCTGTAATGCTGATGTGACATATATTGACGAGAAATATTACTCAACATATATATATATATATATTTTTCCCAAGGAAAACCCTCCCAGGGAAACCCAAGGGATGCTTCTCCACAGTTCTGGATGGCATCCCTAGTAAGCCCGTCAGCATAGACTTGTGTGCCTAACTCGGGTTTCAAACTGGGCACTTGTTGACCCCGAATTATCCAAATTCTCAATAACATTGGCAACACTGGTTGAGCTAACCCCTTCGGCTTTTCGACAATATATATATATATATATATATTTTTCAATGGAAATTGGCGAGGAAACCCACCAATAGTTCCCCATGTTTCATGGATGGTAAGGGTGGTAAACTGTTGGCCTTCCTTGATGAATAGGCTCAAACTTGTCACCTACCCCCTCACCGGGAGAGTGTGGGCACGTCTTACCAATTGAGCTAACCCTTGGGGCTTTACAATAGATATATAATGCCATTTTATTATTTTTAATAAAATAGAAAAAAAACTATTTCTAAATGTAGTAACCGTCCTAGATCAATCTTAATCCTGGATCTATGAAGCTCTCTAAAAGGGCTTTGCTTCTTGATGGATTTGATGCCTGTGGTTCTTGATAGATCCAGGCTTTGCATGTTATATACCTAAAATCATATATATTATATTGTAATAAAATATATTCATGATTAATTAAACCCTTAAGAGTAATGACCATTTGTTTTTGAGTCATCTCTTCAACACTATATAAAGAGACAACATTGTTCAGTTGTAGCCACATATACTAATTATTGTTCTTTCTTATACGAATATATTTCAATATATATGTCTTTGCATTTATTTCTGCGCCTGGTGTGCAAAATATCATGACACTGGGTTTATGAGCTTTGTTCCTAACATTTTTGTGAGTGCAATCCCGGCAACAGCCACCAGTCTGGAGTTTTCTACAACATAGCCAACAGATAGTTTATTTATTTTCTTCTAAATTTTCCAACTGGATATTTGGTGGAGTACAGGAAGCTTATGGATCATTTTTTATTTTGCTGCTTGTTTGGACATCGAGTCAGAGAATCAGAAGTATACAGATCTTATTAGTTATGACATTACATGCTGGCCTATATTCTGAAAATCAAGTCTTTTAATTTCTTGGGAACCTTTTTCACACAGGATTGACCAAATAGAAAGTCACCTAACATGAATGGTCCATGGCTATATATATATATAATCAAAGTGCTGTTTCTTCAAAGTTATCATGGTTCTAACTTCTCGTTCATTCACATTTTTAGCTACTTTTATGTATATGCTCATGGGATTGGGAGTGAACTTCCTTATGAAGAATGCCTAATTGTTTGCTATTTGGAGAATAAATCGGGGGAGCAGGCCCTTGCAGAATTGGAATTAATCTCTACTTGAATATGATTTTTTGTTTGCAGCCTGTCATTTTGGGAAAATCAAAATTCTGTTCTGGGTTTCTTGAATTTTTTTTTAGATAAATTCTTAAATGTTGATTGCAGGGTAGTTATTTGGTTGCAAAGACAGTTTCTGGGAAGGTTTGTTGATTTCTTTTCTGAAATCCCTTCTTATTTTTGTTTGCTTATTGATGTTTCAGTTAGGAGCAGTAGCAGTTAACCTGGTTGGTGGTGAGATACCTGCTGATGTCTACTCGGGTATTGCTGCTAGGTATGTAGAAAATTATATATGGTAGAACAGTGTTGTTTTAATATTTAATTGTGTTTGTTTGATCACACTTCCCACAACGAGTGAATATTCTAACAACCATTGTAGATGCATCATGTAGACATTTTTATATTTGCAGGATGTTAATTGCCATGCCTTTTTATTGCTTTTTCCTTGGGGAATGCATTTCAATTTGTATTCTTACCACTACTGATTTGTAAAACGAGAGACTTATAGGCCACACGCTTCACCAACTCAGAACCTCTGCAGAAATGAATTGTGTTCTCTCTAAGCTCTGCTCAGAATTGACTACAAGGCTTCTGTCCTGTGTTCGGTGTATCCTGCACACAAGCAAATGGCAATACAATGCCAATTAGGTCTCTGAGTTTTGGGTTCTGTTGTTAATCACTAGGCAGGAATACAGAAAATGGCTATGCCTCTTTGCTTCAAGGTTTGGCCCTGCTTGCTATGGAAAGCGAAAACCAATGTCCATCAAACTCTCTCCAATGGGTATTCAATTAAATGGCTGTACTCTGTACTTGTTGTGATTTCAATTAATGATGCTTTGTGGGGCCTTGTTTGTGCCAATGCCCAAACGATGAATTCCTCTTACTTTGGGTTGAGGACTAGTTAATTGAGACTGTTTCCTGTGCCAATGCCCAAAGGATGAGTTTCTCTTACTTTGGGTGAGGACTATTTAATTGAGACCGTTCCCTGTTCAATATATTCTTGGCATTCTATTTTGAATAATCCAATGAAAGAACAGCTATGTATATTGTGCAATTGGTTGTAACTCAACCTAGTCCAGTTGTCTAAGTATGCAAACACCGCAAAATATATAAATTCATCCCAGCAATCAGCTGTTTTATCACCCTTGAATTTTACGAAGGGAGAAACGTTTGGTACCATTAAAGGAATAACTTTCTCTTCAGCTTTACAAAGTGGACAAAAGTTGTGCTTGCCCGCCTTAAACAGTCCAACATTACGATAGATATATCCACTCCAGCACTTAATGGAGCACATGACTGATGGGATCCATTGCAAATCTACCCGGCATTGAAGATGCAAACCAATTCATTTCTGTAATTTACTAATTGCTATCATACTCAGATTAATACAGGCCTGCTGTATGATACACGTCCTAGTAACCACATGAGTAACTGCACTTCTTTTCGAGAGTGTTTATTACTATAACCAATACCATATGTGTTTCTTTTATGATTTTAAACTTTTATGTAAACAGCTGAAGATAACGAACAGGAAAACTGCTTGAAATGTATTGAGTTCTAATTTAAGAACAAGCTACGGATATTGCTGTTGGAAGTTCTTGCAGTGATAATTGAGCTCTACTGGTGACTATAAAACCAATTGGATATCTTGCGGCTTCAATTAATTATCACTCCAGCTGATCCAAGAGAAGAGGAATATGTACGATGTCCCAATTGCACAACATAACCAGTAGAAAAAGAGTGAAACGCTACTGCCAGAACAAATTTAGTAACTACACGTGGGATTGGATAGATGGCCAACGTCTCTCTTACTGTATCCCTTGATTCCTTCTAATGCTATTGAAGGGACAGTCTATGCCTGCTTGTTCGTCATGAAGCTCTGTGTGGATATTAACCTACAACATTTGTGTTGAATAACAAAATTGTATGCTCATCGGAGTGGCCATAGAGTTTAAATTATCTTTTTAGCGAAGTCTTCACTATAACTAAGTGTTGCTCAATGGGTTTTGAAGCCACTCAAATCTAAAAGAAACTCACAATGAGGAGTAGTCTTCCTTTAGCTTCGGAAGTTAGAAGTTTTATGTTTCTTAATAGGGCAATGGACTAGTAGCTAATTTCAGAATACTGAGTTGGCTGTAACTATGCAAACCATGATTCCACCATTAATTAACATAACTGGGACAACAAGGAGTGCAACATTAATAGAGCAGGGAATTCAATTACACAACAAATTGAAATTAATGGTCACCCACACAGAATCGAAGACACAATTAACACTGTTTACCCTGGAAACTCAAATGGGAAAACCAGATTTGAATAATTGCTCAGTCCTAATTTTGACAATCGCAGGTTACAATGCAGCACATGGCACTATGGCCATTCAACAATTTACATAGCCAGGTTATTGTGCATCCTCCCTCTTGGCCAGCATAAGCCCTTTGTGAGTGGAATTGCAATAAGATATAGGCACAGCTGGGGTTAATAGGAAGATCAGGCATCCTTGTCCTTTCATTGCCCATTCCCCAACTTTCTCTCCTATTTTTAGTTTTGTCATTCATTTAATTCTCTGTCTTTCTCTCTTTTATTTTCTTTAATCTTTAAAACTTGCATAGTTCATTTATTTTAATTTCTGCCCTCATTAACTGTCGAATTGCACTTAGATACTCAGGATTACAAACATTTGTCTTGTTTGCATCCATTTTGGATCAATTACACTTTTAGATTTTGAATAAAGATAATATGTATTGCTGTTTGACTTGAAGTTCAATATTGAAGCTGTAACTCAGAAGGAAAATAATGACACTGTTTCCCTATTAATATAACAATCCTAGATCTCTGCTTTGAGTTCAGCTTGTGCTTCATATACATGAGTTTTACCCTATTAATCTAACAATTCTAGATGTCTGCCTTTGCAGTTCTCTTGGAGATGCTTTAGCATTCCCAATGTTCACTCATCTTTGTACTTTCATTAGTCTCAATCTCTAATTATGGCCAGAGTGGACATAATTAAAATTAAAATTAAATATCTATTATCATATTTAGTACGGAATTGTAATATCCCAAACTGATATTTTTCTTTTTCTGTGTGTACTGTAGATGACTAGTAGGCTTATGCCTCAATAAAATAGGAAAGCAAACCCTGATCTTTGCATGCAGATATGTGCCCTAGATAATACTGAAATGCTAGAAAATAGGCAAAATTAATGCATGCACATATCAGTATGTAGATCTGCTGATGATGAAGAGGATGGTCCCCACATGCAAAGATTCTGATGGAGAAATAAGGAGATAAGCCAAATCGTCCTCCACAGGTGAATGCGCCCTCCTCTAAAGCTGTAGATGCTCCTCAATAATAAATAAGCCACTGCTGAAGACCCGGATGAGGTGCAAAAGGGTTATAGTACCCCTCTGGCAGTGATGGAAGCAACATGCGGAAGAAACGGTGGCTCAATAGCCCAAAACGTGAGTGTCCTCCTGAACTCAATTGGCCCATGCAGAAAAACGCCTGCCAGAAAGGGAGCACTGCTGATAACTTGCTTGATACTCAAACTGAGAGGCCCTTCTTCCAGGTGAAGGGTAATGAGGGTGTTTTGAGATGAATAGAAGCAGCATGCAGAAGTTCTGCCCTCTGTAGAGAAGAAAACGAATAGATATGTCTTTGACCACAGTACCATAGTATGATGGTGAAACCCTCCGACTCGATGAATAATCAATCTCACGAAGTAACTGCTGAATATAACCTGATGATGAAGTAGTGCTGAATCTGGATGATCCAAACTGATGATGAACTAGGGCAGATAGATTTCGCTGTCGAAATACACCAGTTAGCTGAGCATGCACTCAACCCCAACTTAGCTCGATGAGCTCTCTAATTCGAATCCTCAAATCAATAATCACATAGGTGTCCTTCTCCATTCACTTTCCCTTTTTTTATAACTTCCAACTGCGAATAACTTAACTTTTGACCTAATTAGGTCACTTTAACTTCTAATTTGCAGTTGACTTGCATGCAGGTTTATGGAGACTCAATCGGGTGCATGCATCATGAAATAATGTTGAGATGTCATGCATGCAGGTGCATGGAGACTCAATCGGGTGCATGCATCATGAAATAATGTTGAGATGTCATGCATGTAGGTGGACTTTGGCTCTGGTGGCCCTCGTCTACCCAATGATGATATAATATTGATGCCCTAGATCTTCTTACTTGGCATCAGTCCACAGTTGATTCTTTGACTGTCAGTGCCCGCTCGAACCTATGGGAATCATATAGGTTAGCGGGTCGGTCCTCAATTCCTAAGTAGAAGAGGACATTACAGTCCTCCCCGCTCGAATTTGCTTGTCCTCAAGCAATTGTAAAGCTAGGTGCTGTAATACCTGTTCTCCCTCCCAAGTGGCCTTCTCTATAGGCAGATCTTTCCACTGAATCAAGTAGTCTTCGATGATTTTGTTCCTCAGTTTCCACTCTCGCACCTCTAGGATGCGCTCAGGAATTAGAATCAATTGCCCCTCATCATCAAGGGGGGGCAACTCGGAAGATGTAACAATTTGCTGATTGACTGCCTTCTTGAGGTTGGAGACACGAAATACGTTGTGAATCTTGGTCTCTGCGGGTAGTTCTAGCTCATATGCTACCTCTCCAACCTTCTAGATTATCTTGTATACACCATAGAAGCAAGGTTTGAGTTTTTCCGCTCCTTTCTTTTTAAGAGATGACTGTCGGTACGGTTGGAGGTGTAAATAAATGAAGTCTCCTACCTCAAAATTGCGCTCAACCCTATGCCTATCCGCATATATCTTCTGCTGATTCTGAGCAGCATGTATGTTCTCCCTGAGTCTCTTGACGATATCTTGACCCTCCTGAATCCACTCTTTGGCCTTGGGGGCCCTGTTATTGCCGAATATCTGGCCTGTGAAAGTGGAAGCATCATACCCATACAGAGCTTGGAAAGGGGTAATCCCAATTGTCATATGGTGGGTGGTGTTGTAACAATGTTCACCCAAGTGTAGCCATTTGATCCATGTCCTCTGCTAACCTGCTATGTAATTTCTCAAGTATCCCTCAATCCACTTGTTGACAATCTTTGTCTGCTCGTCACTCTGTGGACGATAACTTGTGCTCATGGCTAACTTGGTCCCCACTAACTGGAAAAGCTATTGCCAAAAGGCTCCCGTGAATTTGCTATCCCTGTCACTGACAATGTTTTTGGGTAACCTGTGGAGTCTAAATACCTCTCTGAAAAATAGTTTTGCTACCTGTGTTGCTGAATAATCTGAAGAAATGGCAAAGAAGTGAGCGAACTTGGTCAATCTGTCCACCACTACGTACCAGTAGTCTCTTCCCTGAACATTGGGCAACCTAATAATGAAGTCCATAGAGATGCTCTCGCACTTTTGCTCCGGAATAGGTAAGGGCTGTAGTAAACCAGCCGAGTGGGTGTGCTCTATTTTGTTTTGTTGGCACAAGCTGCACTCTCTCACATTTTGTATCACATCATTCTTGAGTCCCTTCCATGATAACCTTTCTCTAATCTGTCTGTAGGTCTTGAGAAACCCTTGATGCCTTGCTAATGGTGAATCATGCGATGCCTTCAAAATCTTCTTCTTGAGGGAAGACTCTGGAACCAAGAAGATTCTGTTATTGTAGTATATGATGTCATCATTTACTTGGTACCTATCATCCTGAATCTGTCCATCCAATAGCTTGCAAGCAAACTTATCTTTGGAGTACTCAACCAAAAGATGAGATCTCCAATTTGATGAGATGCTCATAAGGGATAAAGTAGCTGGTCTTCTGGAAAGTGCATTGACCACTACATTGTTCTTTCCCTTTACGTACTCAATCTCGAAGTCATAGGCCTGAATTTTGCTTACCCATTTCTGCTGTCTCTCGTTTAGCTCTTTCTGCTCTAGGAAGTATTTCAAGCTATTGTGATCTGTCTTAACCTTGAATCTGCCACCCACCAAGTACTGCTTGAATTTGGTTAGCGCATAGAGAATGGGTAACATCTCTTTGTCATATATCAAATAGTGGCGGTCATAGTCTTTGAGCTTCCTGCTCTCAAATGCAATGGGGTGGTTGTTCTACATCAAAACTGCCCCAATTCCCTTTCCTGAAGCATCACATTCTAACACGAAGGGTTGAGAAAAGTCTGGTAAAGCTAATAATGGGCATGAACTCATTACCTTTTTCATTTTATCGAATGTCTGTCGTGCTGTCTCTGACCAACTGAATGCCCCCTTTTTGGTAAGATCTGTGAGGGGTGCGGTTATCTGTGAGAATCCATTGACATACCTCATGTAGTAGGTGCAAAGGCCCAAAAAGCCCTTCAGTTCTGTCACATTTTTAGGTGTAGGCCAATCCAATATTGCTCGAATCTTCTCTAAGTCCACCTGGACCCTGTTGGCCCCTATCATATGCCCCAAGTATAACATCTCTTGCATGCCGAACTCACACATAGACATTTTGGCATATAGTGACTGCTCTTGTAGAATGCCAAGTACTTCATCTAGATGTCTCAAATTTTCTTCCCAAGTTCTACTGTATATCAATATGTCGTTAAAGAATACCAGAAGATACTTACGTAACTGAGCCTTGAAGATCTGGTTCATGCATGATTGGAAAGGAGCTGGTGCATTAGTGAGCTTGAATGGCATCACTAGAAACTCATAATGCCCATAGTGGCATCGGAAGGCAGTCTTTGGAACATCCTGTTCCCTGACCCGAATCTGATGGTAACCCCAACAGAGGTCAATCTTGGAAAAGTACTTTGCCCCTTGTAGTTCATCCATCAGCTCATCAATCCTGGGGATGGGATACTTGTTCTTTATGGTCTTCTTGTTGAGTGCCCTGTAATCAATGCACATGCGTAGGGTTCCATCTTTTTTCTTTACTAGCATTACTGAAGATGCAAAGGGACTGGAGCTTGGTTTGATGTACCCTAGCTTGAGTAGTTCCTTGATTGTACTCTCTATCTCATCTTTGTACCTCTTAGGATGTTGGTAAGCAGTGGTGATAACTGCTTGAGTCCCCTCTTCTAACTCAATAATGTCCTCAAACCCCCTATCTGGTGGTCGACCTGCTGGAAGGTCTCCAAATACTACCTTGTGCTTTTGCAGTAAGGCCTCTATATCTGCTGGATGTTGGGTGGCCTGATCTGGTGGTTTCTTGAAGGTAACCAAACACTCTGCTGCCCACTCAATATCTCCATGTCGGAGTACTGCCTCCATCCTGTGGGATGTCACTACTGTGGGAGGGTAGGTATTCATCCCCCTCAATACTACCTTCTGTCCCTCTGCTCCTGTGAATTCCATCTCCATGGTTTGGTAGTTCGTGGAATACTTCCCTATGGAATACAGCCACTGAACTCCTAATACCATGTTCATGTCAGGTGCATCTACAACATAGAATGTCTCTATCACTGTATAATTCCCAAGTGTTACTTTTAATTTAGGAATCCTCTGACTACACTCCATGGTGTGACCTGCTGCAGCTATTGAAAACCCATAAAAAATCTCAGTTTGAATGCCTCTTCTTTTAACCCATGTAGCATCAATAAAGTTGTGGGATGCCCCACCATCTATCAGCACTCCCACTCTGTGGCCCTGTACGGTACCTCTGATTTGGAGAGTGTGGAATCTAGGAACCCCTGTCATGTTAGCAATGGTACCTCCTGAGGCCTGTCCCTCATCAACTGTCTCTGATGTCTCATCCTGCTCCTGATCCCGATAATCTTCATCCTCCCCACTGTCGAAATAGGCCTCTATGTGGTAGGCCTTTCCCTTTCCTGAACATTTGTGACCTGGTACCCATGGTTCCTGGAAAGTGAAACATAACTTCTTTCTTCTAAGGTCTTGTCGGGTATCATTGTCAATCCATTCTTTCTGGAAGGGTTTCCTCACTTTATCTTTAATAGGGAGATTGGTTATGGGAGGAAACCTGTTTTTGGGTTCTACATCCTGCAAACTCTAGTCCGGCTTATGGCATCTGCTAGGGTGGTGGGCCTATAGGACTTGACCCATCCCTGTAAGGGTTCAGTGAGGGTCTCTATGATTAACATAATCAACCTGCTCTCTGATATATCTGTCACCATGACTGCTATCCTCTGAAACTCTGAAATAAATGCATCTGCACTACCTGTTTGCTTGAGCTATGCCAACTCTCTAAAGTGTACCTCAGGGTCCTTCCGATTAAACCGCTCAATGAGCTTCTATGTAAAATTTGGGTATGATGTGATGGTATTGTGACCCAGTGTCACTAACCCATGGTACCACCACTCATGTGCTTCTCCATCCAAATGCAAAGTAGCCAATTTAATGGCATCTGTCTCAATCATGGGGTTGAGCTGGAATATGTATCCAACTTTTGCACCCAATTCCGGGTTGGTCCACCTCGGGTGCCCTCAAAGGTAGGGATAGTCAGTTTCCCTACAGTGCGCTGTAACTCATAGCTATGGGTGAATGGCCTATTGTAAGCTCTGGGTTTGTTCTTACTTTTAAAGTGGCAGAAGTTAGTGAAGGTCATGGCTGAATGGAAGTCATCTCCTAAAGCTCTATACTCTCTTAGATAGGCACTCATGGATTCTTCTGGTTCTACCTGTGCTAGAGGCACTGCAGCTGGACTATCCAAGAATTGAGGCATGGTAGGTCGGGAAGGCTTGGTGTATATATGGGGATGGCTCTGCATGTTGGTATGTAATTGCTCCCTACTACTGCTGGTGGATACCCTATCACTATTGGGAAATAAGGGACTGTGTGGGGTGGGCCCATTTTTCTCTGTCATTTTCCTGAAGGTACTCATCATTTCTTTTTGCCCAGTAGTGAGTTCTTTTATGGCTGATATGAGACTATTGAAAGCTGTTTTATCATCCTCAACCATTGTTTCTTTGCCCTTTTCAAATTGATACTCTGTCCCCCAACTCTATGTCCTCTAACTCCTCTTCTCCTCTATCACTGTCTCTACACCTCTGTCTCCGGTAAGTAATGTTGTATGGGTCTTCTAATTCATTTATAATTTTGCATGCCCACAGCTGGCAAGAAAAATGGCTTTGATACCACTGTAATACCCCAAACTGATATTTTTCTTTTTCTGTGTGTACTGTAGATGACTAGTAGGCTTATGCCTCAATAAAATAGGAAAGCAAACCCTGATCTTTGCATGCATGCAGATCTGTGCCCTAAATAATACTGAAATGCTAGAAAATAGGAGAAGTTAATGCATGTACATATGAGTATGTAGATCTTCTGATTATGAAGAGGATGGTCCCCGCATGCAAGGATTTTGATGGAGAAATAGGGAGATAAGCCAAATTGTCCTCTACAGGTGAATGCACCCTCCTCCAAAGCTGTAGATGCTCCTCAATAATAAATAAGCTACTGCTGAAGACCCGGATGAGGTGCAAAAGGGTTATAGTACCCTTTTGGCAGTGATGGAAGCAACATGCAGAAGAAACGATGGCTCAATAGCCCAAAACGTGAGTGTCCTCCTCAACTCAATTCACCCATGCACAAAAACGCCTTCCAGAAAGGGAGCACTGCTGATAACTTGCTTGATACTCAAGCTGAGAGGCTCTTCTTCCAGGGGAAAGGTAATGAGGGTGTTCTGAGATGAATAGAAGCAGCATGCAGAAGTTTTGCCCTTTGTAGAGAAGAAAACAAATAGATATGTCTCTGACCACGGTATGATGGAGAAACCCTCTGACTGGATGAATAATCAATCTCACAAAGTAAGTGCTGAATATAACCTGGTGATGAAGTAGTGCTGAATCTGGATGATCCAACCTGATGATGAACTAGGGCAGATTGATTTCGTTGCCGAAATACACCAGTTAGCTGAGCATGCACTCAACCCCAACTTAGCTTGCTGAGCTCTCCAATTCGAATCCTCAAATCAATAATCATATAAGTGTCCTTTTCCATTCACTTTACTTTCTTTTATAACTTCCAACTGTGAATAACCTAACTTTTGACCTAATTAGGTCACTTTAACTTGTAATTTGCAGTTGACTTGCATGCAGGTGCTTGGAGACTCAATCGGGTGCATGCATCATGAAATAATGCTCAGATGTCATGCATGCAAGTGGCCGTTGGCTTTGGTGGCCCCCGTCTACCCAATGATGATATAATATTGATGCCCTAGATCTTCCTATATGGCATCAGTCCACAGCTGATTCCCTGATTGTCAGTGCCCGCTCGAACCTATGGGAATCATATAGGTTAGCGGGTCGGTCCTCAATGCCTAAGCAGAAGAGGACATTATAGAAATGCCCCAGAAGCAGGGGAGAACATTATGGTGACTAGCAGTAAATCAACAATAATTTCTTGGTACCTTTTTCTTCTACTCACTGGTACAGAAGATACTGATTAGTCATTCTAACATTGGTACAACTGCAAACTCTTTTTGGACTTGAAAATTTGAACATCATGGATTCTGAATAATGAGGACCAGACTGATATGTGGATGTAGCTACTTTCCTGTTGAGGAGCATATTCTCTTAAATTAGACATATAACGTGTTATAAAATCTATCTTATCCAGGACTTTCATATCTTTTAAAAAATCCCCATTACATGTGACTGCCTTTATTTTTCTTTTTCATACTAAAATTATGACTTTGGATTCATTTGCATCAAGTAAAATTGAAGCTCAAGATTGTTCCCTCTGATAATGATATGATAATTACCTGGAAAGATTCTGAAACCTAGCTTCTGGCAGAAGCATGCTTATTTTCCTTGTAATTGCTTTCTCTTGCCATTTTTGCCAATGGAAACTACACAAGCTGTTTGAGCCAACACCCTTTATGGTAGCTAACCTCTGAATGAACTAGATGAAAGATTAAAGGGACATGTGAACTTTGTTGGTTTGGTCCAATTTGTAAAACAGCATTGCCAAAGTTTGTCACCAGGCCATCTTAAAATAAATGGGAAGGCCTTGATGGGCATATGGATGAAAGAATTGAGGATTGTCAAATACCGTTTGAAAACCCTGATCTCTGTTTGATTTGGCTGAAACCAATGCATATAACACTTTTTTCTGCAAAAGCTGAAAAACAGAAAGAAGCTGAAGGAGCTTTGCTGCCAATTAAATGTCTCTACAGTCGTTCAGTTAAAACACATTCACAAGATCTTATAAACTTCGAACCTTGGCAGAGAAACATAAAAGGTAAAGTTTTGACTCCCTTTTGTCCCTGCCTCAACATCAATAACTAACCTCCAAGTCAAAGCAGATATGGGCAATCATAAAACATTGTTCTGTCAGTTATTATACTAGACTGACCGTTCTTAGCAAAACAACTTGCACTGTAATCACTTAAAGTGAGCAAGTCTTCTAGAAGAGCATTTTAGATTCTCTTAGTCTAAAATTCCAAGGGTAGTGAGCACAGCATGTTCTCTGTGACTTGCAATAGGCACTCTTTGCTTGGGGATCCCTCTACTTTTATTAGCCCTGGGATGTTGTTTATTACCCCACCAGGTTTTGAATCTCCACAGTGACATGTTCTCCCCCTTGTGGGCCGGTGTGTTCCTACAAGGGGCTGTTGATTAGCAGAATCTGCATGCCCATTAAGTCCCGCCAGGGATCACACCTACAATGTAAACTGGCATCCGAACTCTTGATAGGTGGCGGAGGCATGGCACTTGAGTGGAAGGTTCTTGCCAAAAGTCTTTTCAAAGCCTTCAACACATGCATCAAAAATGGCTTTCTTCTCTCATGTCTATAACTTGCTTTGTATTAGAAATCTCTTTTTAATCTCACATGAGTTTGATTGATTGCTTCTATGCTTTACATTAGTATTGACCATGGAGTTTCTTTGACAAAATTTATAGAACCACTCTAATAACAAATTCTCTTTTCCCTCTGTTTTACACCCAGAGGCTATGGGAGTTTTGAGTCGGTTGACAGACCGTTCCTGGTCTCCTCCTAGGTTCACCTAGCCAGGGCCTCTCAGCCTGGGTGGTAGATACTCCTTAGAGGACTTTGTTGAGCTTTGCATTGGTTCCTTCACATTGATGTCGGACTTTTCTACTCCCTCCTCTTCTCCTACCTCTATCTATATCTCTGACATTGAGTTGTGCGTTATCTCTTTTGAGGGTTTACCTTTATGGGTCACCTTTTCTTGTACGTTTTTTTGGAAAACACTGCTCATAGAAACTTACAGCTGTCCTTTTGTTTAGGCTGCCACACTATGAAGGGTGTATCTATGCTGTGAATATCACCTGGGACTTGGACCTTGCCTCATCTGCATCCACTTGGAGGTGTTTGAAGTTAGAACCAATGTTTTAAAATGTGCTCAAGTCTGACTTGGATTCAGCCAAGTTGACCCCCCACCGTTTCAACTTGGCCTCCAAATTGTTATTGGTGGCTGGTTCGGTACCGAACCTGCTGAGCCATATATTGGATCAGCCAGTTTGGCACCAAACCAACCAACTCGGCAGAGTCTGCACTGATTTGGCCGAGTCATCGTGGACAGAGCATGGACTTAAATTGACAATGAAGAACATTCTGCAGAGTAATAATGGATGGAATGAAATCTGCATGAGAGTATGCATGGCTCTTGGCATCCTATCACCTGTGTAATTATCTGGCTCTTGGCATCCTATCCCTTTTAACTTGTCATGTTCATTTCCAACAGAGCAGAGAACGTGTTTCAACTTTCTTTGTTAGTATTCATAGCAAATAATAGAAATTAAAGTCACAAAGAAACTTTACGCTAATGATTGAATGCATAACTTCTCTTGAAATGGACTACACAATATTACGCGTAAGAAAGGACTACACAATATTACGCGTAAGAAAGGCCCCTTCCTATCTTTATAGTTTGAGGACACCCCTTCCATATGCACTCAGGATAATGCACAGATCATGATCTCGATTCTACAGAACGTAGCTTTCTGTTATTGATGATAATGTTTTCAGGATTTAGGGATCTGCTGAGTAGTTCATGGTAAGTTGTCCTTTATATTGCTGTTCTTTTCTCTGGACAACCTCATAGACTCCACTGCAGAGGGACAAGTAACAAATAATAATAAACATCTCTGAATAAATTAAGTGACGAATTACAGCAGGCTGAGTCATGGTTTGGAATCTTTAAAATAACATTTTCTCATTAAAATTTAATATTTTATTTATTTATAATATGCCTAGTCATTAAATGCAAACCAGTTCAAGTCATGGTTGAGTCTGAGTCCTAGTTGAACCTCGGCTGAGTCTGAGTTTTAAAACATTGGGCTGAACCCAGCTCTCTGCATTAATACAAGCCTGGTCACCTCACTTTTTGCTGTTAGAACACACTCCAGTGGCCTTCCTTTTCTCATGTTTATCTTTTCATATATTGTACTTCTGTATGCCTCATTTGATCTTTTAGCACTTAGTAGCAAGCTTGGTGCTTCCATAGTCTGAGGTGAATTGGCTGTATCTTCTAGTCCCATTTACGTATTCTTTGGGCATTAATAAAATTATCTTATTTTATCATATCTATCTAGTCCTCAGTATACATGTTGTCAGTTCCTGTTACTGCCACTTATTTCTCAGCCTCTTCAAATTTGTATTATTTTTATCCTTATGTAGATTGGTGAGTGTTTTGATTTCATGGTATCTAAGCTGCTTACTTTTTTTGTAATTGAGAAGGGTTGATGAAATCATGCAAAGAGATGCACTGAAGGATCCCGCAACAGACAGGAGCGCAGAATGTGCAAGAGCATTACTTGGGCAGGTAATTCACTGACTTTACTTATCCTGTGTGTCTTCTTGATTATTTTGCAGGGAATGACATCATATTCTTTGATAGGCAAATAACCTGTTGTTCTTGGACTGGGCTCTATCTCAACTTACATCCCAATTGCTCTCTTCAATCAAGATGTTGTGACTGATTGGTAAACATTCCGTTAAAATTATTCAGGACATGCGCTTAGCTCCATCTGCTTCAACCATACTAATAAGAGTATCACACTTGTCTGGTTTTGAACCTGGGTTGTTATGGCTCCAAGTGCTCCAGCTTACAGCTACACCACGGGCCAACTGAACTTAATTTAAACTTTACCATTTTTAAAAGTACCAATACAACAGATTCTTGCCCTTTTAGTTTATTGTCCTTTCCCTTCAGCAAACAGTTTACGTTCCCAGGGCATGGTTTGGTATGTGATTTTCTAAGTATTTGACATATACAGGTGGACAGGAAATTAGTGAAGCAAACTGTGATGACTTCAGTTTATGGAGTGACTTATATTGGTGCTCGTGATCAAATAAAGAAAAGGTTGAAAGAAAGGGGTTGCATTGCAGATGAACAAGTCCTTTATAGTGCATCTTGCTATGCTGCTAAAGTAAGGGAAAAATATAACCTAACCTTATTAGTGGGTTAAGATTAAACTGCTCAATTTATGGGCTCAATTGTAGTTGGACTCTTCTAATATCTTACATAGTTTGGATTGATGTTTTGTTCAGTAGTTTGTCTAGCTTTTTAGAGTAATAAATCTAATGATACAAATAGTGCGAGGATATCAACTTGTTTTACACACAAGGTTATTTTAATCCTCATCTAATTTCACTTTTAGTTATCACTGACCAATTATGCTTTATATTTTTCCAGACAACTCTTACCGCATTGGGTGAAATGTTTAATGCTGCAAGGAGTATCATGTCTTGGTTAGGCGACTGTGCTAAGGTATTTTTTTCTTTAGCAAATATTTATTCCATATTGATGGCTGATTCTGTTATATGTCCTAAAATCTCTATATGGATCTGAGTCCATTATTGAACCTAATTTATTCCATCTTTCTGGAATTTATTTTGTTTGATAAACAACTGATTAATGCTGTTGTTGTCTAGAAACTGTCCCATTATTATTTTGTGGGTAGGGAAGAAATGTTGGATAATTGTAAAAGTAGTTTTTGTAACTTTTATATATATACATAAACTTTAAATATCAATATTAATTATTAATATTAATATATATTAATATTAATATTTAATAATTAATAAATATGAATGATTAATTAATTAATTAGTAAAAAGGTAAAGAGATGTACCATTTCTTTGAAAACACATGATAAGGCTTATATAAAGCCCTACCAATGTAATTGCGAATCATTATCATTCATCTTCGATATTTATTAAAATTTAAAAAATAAAAAAAATTAAAAAACAAAATTAAAACATCAAATAAAATTAAGCTTTCATATGTATAATACTTTTAATTAAATATACACCGAAATATTATTAATATACATTGACATCAATGGCAAAGTTAAAGATGTTGGGAAAGACAATAATATTTATTAAAATTTAAAAAATAAAAAAATAAAAAAACAAAATTAAAACTTTAAATAAAATTAAGCTTCATTTGTATAATACTTTTAATTAAATATACACCAAAATATTATTAATATACATTCATATCAATGAGAAAGTTACATTGATTTTAATTAAATATACACCAAAATATTATTAATATACATTGATATCAATGAGAAAGTTAAATATTTATAATACTTTTAATTAAATATATATGGATATATTATTAATGTACAATGACAAATATATATAATATTGTTAATAAAGTATTAAATATAACCATTAATTATAAAACATAAAAAAAAGGAATTTCATTTTTAAACATATTATTTACAACTAAAATTAGCTCACTATTTCAAGTTTGAGAAACATATATGCCTGCTTCTCATCAAAGCCTTTCCGAAATCGGGCCATGACATTTCAAATCAAATCTGAAACCACGCAAACAGAGTCTCCCTCCCACCACTCTCTATTTTCCAACATCAACGCTGATGGGTTGGAGTCCAAATTTATTTCTTTGAAAATTAAAAGGGGGATTTGTTCGTTTACCAAAGCATATTTCCTCACCAGCCGCCAGTTCCTTCTTAAGCTCGTAGCCGCACGTCACCACTACCTTTGAAACACTCACGCGAAAAAACAAAAACAAAAGTATTTCGACTGGGATTGGCGACAAACAGCCTTCTCAAGCTTAAAACTGAGATGCGGCGGCTCTGGTTATAGTGGCCACTTCCCGAATGAGAGATTGAGTTAACTCGGGTGGCCTATGCATCCTATCCAAAGTTCCAGGTGGTAAGAATCGGCTTCTGTGTCGTACCATGAGAAATTCGTGCGTGGGATAAATTTGCGTGTGGAATAAATCATGGGCCAATCCTGCTCAATTAGGAGCGTCTGTCCGTTTCCTTGAGAATGGGGAACCTGTAGACGCTCCTACATTCCGAGACGTCAGTAAAAGAGTTCCCACGTCAGTAAAAGAGCTCCCTGTACCGTTTCCACTGGATTGGGGACGTTTCCTTGGGGTTCCCAAGTTTCCTGAAACACGGGAACCTCTGGAACAGGTTTCCTGAGGGCGGAAACGGTTCCAGTGTAACATTACATTATCCAAATTCTATAATTATTAAATAAATTAAATTTCGAATACTGAAATTATAAAAAATGATATCTAACAAAGTTGAGAGCTAAATTAAAACAAAGTATAACATAAAGTTTAAATGTAAACTATTATAAAATATTACTCAATTTGACACTGTTTTTTAACCCTACCAGACCATCACAATCTAGATTTGTTGCTTCCAAAGGTAAACAATGAACACATTTCATTGCTAGCACTTAGCTAATTCGAGTCTTAAATGCTGTAGGCTAGCTGGACTAGTCACTGTAGAATAACTCATTTTCTGTCACTTTTATAGTTGATTTGTGAATGAACAGACTCCAGTCTCCACTGCTGTACGTTGTGCCTATAGCTGGACTGGCGACTGCAGAATGAACTTGCCTGACCTAGGAAGGAAGTTATTGATGAAGAAGGAAATTGTTGTTGGAACTTGCAAAATCTTATTCAAGTGGTCGAATATATATAGATTCAAATAAAATAGCTGATCTAGAGAGGATTTAACTGTGTGCTCTGATGAAAAATGGTGATGTTCGATTTTCATTCATTGAATTTGTTGAATGCGGTGACCTAGGTTGTGGTATTTTGATATCGGATAGTATCTAGAATGAGGGCATCCAGTGGAGGGATCATGCATCATTGCAAAGACTCTCTTCCAGTTGTCTTGGATTGCAATTTGTTGACTTTCACGTTTGTTCTGCATGCTGTCCAAGTTGAATTTATTAGTAAGTTCACCATTATCCAGCTAAAGTGAATGGTAGCTACATAATATGCCACTAAAGCATTCACCATTGTTCAGCTAAAATGAATGGTAGCTACATAATATGCCATCATGGCAAGCTTTAGTAGCATGCAAAAGACAGCAAGCCTGTAGGGTACTAGGGAGATTTCAAACACGATGTTAATCTAGTCAGAAGAATCGCTGCTGAAGATATGAAGTCCGATAAAGTCTACGAGATAGAGCTAAAGAGAAGAATGGAAAGTTGATGATCACTGATAAATTTTAACCCATAAAATTCCCATACGTAACTGTAATGCCCTTATAAAGAGTAAGAGATCATGGCCAAAAAATGATTGAGATATGCACAAGAATTCCACCACATTTGAATGATAAAGAAGTGGCAAAATTCATGTAATTATATAAAAATCATGAAGATGCTTTTGTTATGGATTAAAGGATGTGAAGGGTCTTGTGTTGGGAATCGGGATGGTGAAATGAAACTGGACATTGTTCCTGGTCCCAAACCTGTTAAGAAAAAACCTTATTGACTACCTTTTGAGTATAAAGGAAACATCAAGGACGAATTAGGGAATATGCTTGCTGTAGGTTTGATATTTACTATCACAAGTTCTGAATTGACAATTCATTTAGTTGATAAATCTAAAAACAAAGATCTCCACTGAGCTCAGAATATGCACTGTCTTTATTAACATGAGTAAGTTACTGTAACATATTTTTTCTCACTCTTTTCCACAGTTTTTCCAGTTATAATCACATTATGATTGCCAAAACAGACTAACATATGATCATTTTCTCATTGAATAGGCTTATTTTGCATACATAAATTTTGTTTAGTTTAAACTTAAAGAATGCATTGATAGTATTCCCAATGATATTTATTAGGGCAGTTTTGGTAGATGCTTCTGGTCAATGTGCAAGCAGATCCTTCCCCAATCTGGGAATATATTGCATGAAGATTCAAACTGAAAAGTAATTTTTATGACCTGCTCACGACTTCTCCCAGTGATTTGAGCTTCCCATTCAGCTAGTACATTTTGCTTGATAGGAGACTCATTATAAAGGGGAAGGGATTTGAAGAGAAGTTGGGAGATCTTCTAAATCTCTTTTAAGGCTTCTTCACATAAAGAGTTATCATAAATGGTCGAGGAGATTCTGCAAAGAAATGATCATAGAAATTATTGTCTCATAGCTGGAAGATGTCTCCATACCATTCTTTACAAATCGTTTCTAGATTCAGCCATACATGCACTTCTTTCCTATATTCTTCTTTTACACCGAGT
The DNA here is from genome assembly GCA_001517045.1 of Pseudotsuga menziesii. Classification (NCBI taxonomy): domain Eukaryota; kingdom Viridiplantae; phylum Streptophyta; class Pinopsida; order Pinales; family Pinaceae; genus Pseudotsuga; species Pseudotsuga menziesii. Next base: position 407,700 of record LPNX010679313.1, read on the forward strand.
GAATTTATAATCTAGCATATCGATTCGTTATATCCATGCAGCCCTTATTGGAATATGCCTTGTTCTTCTCTATCTATCTATCTATCTATCTATCTATATATATATATGAGGGTTCGATTCTCTTACCTCATTTGAAAGTCATGACACTTTCCCGTATTCATCTAGGGTTTTGTTGCTTAAAATGAACAGAAACTTTCAGGGCATGTAAATTTTTTTCTGCTTGAAATGCCTTATAAGACCCATCATTCTAAGACCTCAAAATGTCCTTTCTAAGCAAAACAACAACACCTCAACCAGATGAACTTGCTGGAAGTTATGATATGTTGAATGCAGGGTACCCAAATGGGTTGCATTTTTAGTCGCTTTGGAATTGTAAATTGCGGCAGTTGTATCGCCTTTGGTATTTATTCAAATCCTAATTATTCGTACTTATAGGAAACATTGGTGAGTCTAGTTTCCAACGAAAAAGGAGCACTCCAATATGATTCTCCAGTACAACATTGAGACCTTTTTCTGCTGCAGATCTAAAACTGACTCTGATATCACCTTGGAGTGTTTCAATACCTAGAATGGAAATACGATTCCAACAATGGATCTAACCAAAGCAGGAAACATGAATAAATAGATAAGAATGAAGGACCTGCACAACCAAAAGTGGATTGCGCATGCAAATCCTACAATACGGGGGAAGTTGTCTCCATAAAATATACTAGAAAAGAGTAATATATATTAATTAACAGCAGAATGATTGATACAAGAGAGGGGGAAGACACCTATTTATACAAAGAGTGACTCAAACCCTAACTTGTGGCCTGGGTTACCTTTATGGCATAACTAGAATATTATTTGACTAATTAATTCTAAAATCTCTATGTATGTAATTGAGGCCTTATATAACATAAGTGGCCTTGTACAAAATATCAAATCATAAAGACTAATACATTAAGTTGCTTGACACGGGGATTTGAGTGTTTGACAGAGGACTCAGCCCCCAGAAAAGTGTCACAGGGACACATTTTATATATGTGACACAGTTACAATCATAAAAGTAAAATATTGACATAAAGATGCAATTTTTTAGAACATGAACAAAATATTGATATAATTGTACAACTAGGTTCTACAAACACACAAGAGCGTAGAATATTCAATATGAGAATACGCATAAAATAGTAACTTTAGAAGTTAGAACCATAAACTGCAGTTTTCTCATCGAGTCATTCTATGGTATCAAAATTAAAATAATGAAATGTATTACATAGATAAGATCATAGATGATCATGAGACTGATACTACAGGTGGGAATGCTAATGGAAAATACAAATAGGGTAGATACTAGAATTGCAGAGAATTTTTCAGTGGTTCCTATGGTATTAATTATGAAGAACATTGCTGTTGGATAAATGACAAACTTTGAATTGTAGGATTGTTTTAAATCTCCTGGAATCCCTTCAAAAATTGTGTTTCTCCTTGGCTTGCGTATTGCTTGAGTGTTTCTTGTCGCCGTGAGTGAATGAAATGAGCGAATGTGCATTTTTATGGGAGTTTTAAATCCTCGGGAGCCTGTTTTCATGGCCAATGTGTATGATACATTGGGACACGCTAGGGTGTAGTCTTTGACATGTGAACACAAGGCATATAGACATGATGACATGGGTCATGGTGGCCTAGGGAGTTGTGTCATGTTATACAATACTATGAGCTTAAATACAAGTTTACTTATAAACAGAGACTTACTGACATAGAAATGTTGCGTTTCGGTACCCAACAATATCAAGATTCAAAACGATTTTGACAGATTCAAATGCTTTTGAACATACACAAATGTCAATTTGTTATTACCTTTGGAATTTATTAGGACATTTATTCTTAAAGTTGATATGTCCAAAATCATGATCATCCTAGACCTTAAATCTCTAAAGTCTACATCGCAAGTTAGAAAGTTGTCAGATCCAAAGCTGGAACCAAAACTGGAACCAGAACCAAAACTGGTAGAGGGTCAGAGTGATATGAAACAAGAATCAGACTGGAATCAGCCTGTGAAACAGTTTGTGTACCAATTGACTAAAGAATACATAAAATATGCAAAATTTAATAAATAACATATATATTCATGTACATCAATGCAAATTAAAACCATAAGATGCCAAATTTTATTTGCTTGTTTTAATTTTTAGGAGGGAAAGGGGAGCCCCCTCACCATTTTATCATTCCCTGCTCCTACTGGAACAACCACTAATCCCACTAGTTTGAACTCGTTTGAACTTGCCAGTTGAGTACTCTAGTCTGGTTCAAGCACTGATTCAGTTGTTGAATGGCTTGGATGGGTCTGTATTGGCCGGTGCTAATAACATTGGTTAGATCACACCAAATATTATAAGAACCTTATTTGGTTGGTATTATTCATATATTACTAGTCAGTTAATGTTCTTGCTAAGAAAAGACTTGAGTTTGATTGCTCTATTGGATGCTACTCTAAGATTTGTTGAAGACCCAATACTAAAATTTTATGGATGTTTGAAACCTTTTCATGTCCAAGTCAATTTTGCAAAGATGCAATCAGAGGTATTCTTAGACAATTTAGTGAAAGAAATCTCATAAATATTACATTATTTATTATACAGGTAGTAAAACCATAGAAGATAACATCATCGAAAAATCAGCGATGTCCCAAAAATTTGTAATTTTTTCGGGCTTCATTTTTTTTACGATTGAAAAAATCGTGCTTTTTTTTGAAAATATTGTGCCATGACCAAAAAAACCGGTAGTCAGGTTGGGCTTGTGGTCATCATCACTCATTGTGTAGGTAGCTAGAAAACCATCATCGTCACATTAATGACTTTCTAGTGGAGGCGTCGGGGTCCTTAACATAGGGGGGTCGATCTCTAAAATTATGAAAAAAAAGAAAAACAATAAAAATATGAACCCCACCATATAAACATATCAATTCTTCATCCCATCACGATTTGCATACTTGCATGCTTATGTTCCCGAAGAGTTTAGTGTAATTTAATGTAATCGTTATAGCCAAGCATATCATATCGATGTTTGTTTCTTTTTATTTGTTTCTATTTCGTTTTAAAATGACCATTTAGTGTAAAAGCCTAAAATTTAAGATGAACCATTTCTTTTTTAAGTAAAAAAATTTAAAAAATCGAGGGCAGTCGGGGCCTCTTGGAGCCCCCCATTTTCAGGAGGGGGCGTGTGGGAGCCCCCCAATCGGGGAAACTCCTAGACTTGCGTTTCCCCAAGTTTCGCAGAAAGGGGTGCGCTGGGAAACGTTTCCAATGGAGCCCTTGAGCCCCCAGGGCATGGGAAGCATAGGGGGCGAGCCCCCGACCCTGGGAGGCGCGTCCCCGTGGAACACTGGTTTGCATAATGTGGTGCAAATCATAACATATAATGTAACTAATTATGTGGCTTTTGGTAGATTACTTATGGACCCCTCTCTGTTTTGGACCCCATGCACAGCACATTGTATTGATTTGATGCTGGAGGATGTGGGGAAAATTCTCTTCATTAAGCGGGTCATTAGCCAAGCAAGGAGCATCTCCAAATTCATATATAACCAAGGTTATGTTCTGAGCCTCATGAGGAGATGCATGAGAAATAGGCAGTTGATGCGTCCTTCAATCACACGTTTTGCTACCAACATCAATTCTCTTCAGCCTTTGTTTCAATGTCAGTTTGAGTTGAAGCCAATGTTTATTTGTCATGAGTGGTGTGATTGGACATATAGCAGGAGAGAAAATGGGAAAGGCATTGCTAGATCGGTGTACACTGACTCCTTTTGGGTAGGAGTAGAAGAAGTGTGCTCAATCATTGAATAATGGTTTTGAAATTGGTTGACATTGATAAGCCCACTATGGGCTATTTGTATAAGGCCATGGATAGGGCCAAAGAAACTATCCAATTTTATTATGTGGAGAAAGGAACCCCTGGATATAATAGACACATGATGCTATTGGTTTGACTGATAGTCAGGGGATCAGGATGCTCCATCAACCCATTCGTCCAACAACACTTTTCCTCAACACCGTCTTTTCCTACAAATGTAGCTTTGACTTTGACGATGAGGTGATGGAAGGGCTTTTCACATGTCTTTATAGGATAGTAGTTGATGCTGATGCTCGACACACTATTACTCGCGAGATGGAGATGTATCAGGACACTAATGGACTATTTGGCTTTATCGATGCTATTCGTGAAAGGACCATTTTGATGCTATTGGATACTTGATCCTTGAGGTTATGGTAATCCACATGTGACTATGAAGAGTTATCTTAGAAGTATAAGAGACTCCTTTTGGAATACAAAACCAAGGGTCATATTATTGTATTTATATGAACATTATCTTAATGAAAAATGAGCATTCACGTTATCTTTTAGTTAGGTGTTCCAACAGTGGTATGTACTGTTTTGAGCACTGTTGTTTTTCCTTTCTGCTTTGCACTCCTCCAGGCTTGCCAACTCCTCCCTCTTGCACATTCCCCACATTCCTTTGTGTTTTTGTTCTCTCATTGTTTACTGTCTCATCTCATCTCCTTTGATGGGACACTTGTACATTGCCTCTTCTTTCCCGCTTTGTCCTCCTCTGCCAACTATATGTTACATGTTAGGCATGCTTACTGTTTCTACGAATCCTATTCTAATTTTATCTTTGTTGTTACCCTAGTGTGTGTTACTTGACCTCTTTATGTGGCCAAAGATTCTGAAGATTTTGCGTTTTAGTGTAGCGTGCATGTGTGTTGCTTCTCCAAAGCACTTTAATGTTGCTTTGGGGGATATACATATACACTTTGTGTTGTTTTACATGTGCGTGGACTCCTCACACCCACTCTACCTCGGTGTAATATATACCTAAGCACACTGTTTCGCTTTTATTTGTATGCGAAGCTTCTTAATCAAGGCCATTGGATGCCTCTTCAAACCTTGGTGAAACCTTTTTCGAGCACAAGTGTGTAAAACTTGACTAGCTCTTCAGAGGTCATGTCCGAAAGAGTGTTTAGATCAACACCTTGGTAGGAGAACTTCTTGAATGTTCTCTTCTTAGGCTGCATTGGGTCAGCATCCACATCCATGTCTGCCATGGCTACAGTTGAATCAATAGACGATGCCTTTGCTCCACTCTAGGAAAAACACTCGACAAACAACTTACTCTAAGCATGCGACCTGCGTGTGAAGAAACCCACGACTTCGTCACGATCTATACTCATTGTACCTGTGCGTAGATACGACTTGCTACCTGCGTTGTGGAGATTCGACTGCAACCTAAGAGCCTGATTCGAACCTGCGTAAGCAAAGTTGATCGAAAAGGGATCGAAAATGCCATATCGTTTGCCATCGCTACCCCACGCTGGTCGAGGGTATATTTGTTGAATTGGAAATAGCAGTGTTGTCGCTAATTGGTGCTCGCGATGAATCCTTCACCTTCACTAGATTTGATGCCAACCATTGCCCAGGTGCTATCATGCTTTTGTCTGAAGGCGATTTTGGTCTACCTTAGCTCCCAATACTACATCATTGGACACCATCACCGTCATTGTCTTCTCTTGTATTCACATATCGATTCTCATGTGGAAGGTCCCCCCCTACATTCACAACAGTGCAAACTAGGGTTTCACCATTGGCCCTATTTGCATCTTGGAGGTCACTCCATGGATAGCCCTGGCCTCTGTAAATGCTCGGTAATAATAATAATCCGATGACAAACTCTACAGTTCCCTATGAATCAAAGGGCATTGGAGGTTTTAAGATTGCTAAGTTCACATTCACAACAACTTCAGTTAATACTCACATTGTACTTTTTAGCAGCTGTTATCACATGAATATCGATGACTTAAGTTCAATATGTGATTTTATGATAGGTGAACTCAAATTGTTTTCTCTCTATGCAATGATCTGTAGCGTTCTTGTCAAAATCTTTGGCTACTTCTCTTGGAAGTGTTTATGATCTAAATTAAGGTCCACATTACGACCTGTAGATCATAGTAACAGGAATCACGAGTTGACTCACGATTATTCTGAGTTTGACTTGGATCGAAACGTAAACAAGTCGATTCGGCTTTTCTCGAGTCAAACTCGGGCTTCCCGATTTTACGCGATTGAACCAAAATAAACCACTGATTTAAACTCGACTCAGGGAGTTGGAGACATGATTTACCCTTGTTGTGAATTGAAGCTACCTTTAAAACGCCATTTGAAAGCTGTGATGCCTCTGTTTCGAACTTTCGGGCAACGTGAGCACTCCTGCACCGAGCAACGACGAAGGGCGAACGAAAGGTCATTGTTTCAATTTTTACACTTTACTCAACACTTAGCAGCAGGTTAGGCGTGAAGGATTCAGGGCCACAAATAGAGGTAGAAGTTTAGAACAGAGAATCGGACAAACTTGACAAAGGAGTCATGAGTCACGCCCAAGGGCATAAAAAACTTATTTTACTCGGCCACTGACAATAGGGCATAAAAAATCGATTTTAGTTTTTATGAGAGTTCATATATTTTGGACATCTATTGATATCTTGCACCATATAGATATGGCTATTTTGAATATTTATGAAAATTGTTTTTAAAAAAAAATTCATAATATAGGTATATATTTAATTTTTTGTATTTGCTGATTTTTTCTCAATCCGATTCAAGCTCTTCGCTCTTTTTCATCGCCGATTTATTTCCGATTCCGAGTTTGGTAAGTATGCTGTAGATATAGACAAGAAATATGCATATGGCTTTTTTTTCTTCGTTCGAAGTAGAACAATAGCTTTAATTAATTTCATTCACTTGATGCATCAAGGATGGAGTTTTTATTTATTCCAAAGTTGGTTCAATAACAATTCATATTATTTGAGATGCAATGAGTAGCTTCCTGTTAAGCTTTCAACCATTTACAACATGGTCGTGAAGGAGATGGTTGGGACATTGGACCCACAACTAGAGGTGCAAATTTTGCTTTAGAACTAGTATTGTTTATTTATGGGCGTCCTTTAGACTACCTGGCATAGAAAAGTAACTCTTTGTGTCTTAAGAGTTTTAAAGATATGTTTTTGTTCATTTATTGGATTCAAAGAGGTGCAAGTTGTCGATAAGGAGCCTAAAAGATCCAGAGGAGAAAAAACCATTTTATACCTTGTAAATACATGCAATTATAACTCGAGAGACTTTACAAAGGGTACATGAATAGACAAGCTATTTTCTCATCCCTCACATGCGTTTTTGCCTGCACATCTTGCTCTTTTAACTTGCAACGACGTGGCATATTGTGGATGAGAAGGCAATTTGGATGCGACTGTGGAATTCAAAGTTTGGTTGTATCTCTTCCAAACAAAGACTCTAAAAATCATAACAATACCTACTATCAGAACTACAAGGGCTTGTACTATACCTATCACAGACCATATCCTAACTTTGATGGGAAATCCAAGGGGAGATGATTCGGTGTTTTAATTCTAAGGACTGGTTCCATGAGAACTATCTTGGTATTGAAATAAGAGTGCATATCCTTAATGTGTAGAAAAAGTCATGCACTTTTCGCAATTCCTTGGATGTGGCCCTTTCTCTATATATTGATCATCAACATGGATGAGTTTCCAATTCGATAGAAGTTAAAGCATCCAAACTTGGAGATCAATTCAAACATTAGATTCCACATAATTTTGTAACATGCAAATAATGTTTTTTTGTAAGTTTACTTGTATGTTGTATGTCGATACTTGCAATAGTTGTTTGTAAGTGTCAAATAAAGAAGCTAAGTTGAATTGTATCGGGTTCATTTTTGATAGAACTCTACACACTTCATTTATTGATCTTGTAGTTTCTAGTTTTAACAGTCAAACCTACCTCTGATATATCTTTACATAGCCATGTGTTTTGTGTTTGGTTGCCTTTACCTATAAGCACATTTACAGGGCAGAGCAATCAAGAAAAAGTTCTCTAAGAATGCAGTTTAAAGTTTGGACACATCTTGTAGAAGAAACTTTTCTTGCTTCTCACCTTTTACTTGATAGGGGGACTATCATTGTTAGTTAGGCTTGAAGTTTCGAAGCCCTATCATCTTCTAGAACAAGCGAGCTTGAGCCACAACCAGAACCAGAGCCAACAACAAGAGTTAGAGCAAGAGTCAAAGTTGTAGCTAGAAGACAGAGTTAGAGCGTTGTTCCAGAGCAGCCATTGGTTTGTGGTCTTCCTAAAACCACTGATTACGAGAGCACCTTCTATTAGTAGAAGACACCGACTTCTAGCTAAATTACTTGGCAAATGATTTTCAAGTAAAAAATGTTCAACATTTGGTAGTTGTGCACTTCTTGTTTTCAGCTCTCTTTTAGTTGGTTTGTGGTCATTCAAATACCACCCATTTAGTAGAAGACATGAGCTTCTGCCAGAAATCAGTTTGTGTGATCCTTACACCACCATTTTTCAGAGGGATCCTCGAGCCTTAGATCCAATTTCCAGAGGGAACTTTTGAGCCAGAACTTGACTTAGAGCCAAGTTCTAGAGGGAACTGTTAAGCTAGAAGTAGAGTTAGTGTCGAGTTCCAGAGTTTGTGGTTAGCGTAAAACCACCCACTTAGTAGAAGATACTGGTTTTTGTTGCTTCTGCTAGCCTTTTTGGTTTGTGGTTAGCCAAAAACCACTAATTCAGAGAGCACTTATATTTAGAAGATGATGTCAGGTTTTGCTAGCTTACTTGGTAAATTTGGATTGTCAAGTTGGAAATGTTCAGCCTTGGGCAGCTACCCACTTCCAGTTTTTAGCTCTCTTTCAGAAGATTCTTGGAGTCACACACACCCCTTTGAATTAAGGGGTGGGGGGGGGGATGTTGGATGCCTAATCCTTGAGGTTATGGTAATCCACATGTGAATACGAAGGGTCATCTCAGAAGTCCAAGATACTCCTTGGGAATATGAAACCAAGGGCCAGATGATAGTATTTATATGAACATTATCTTAATGAAAACCGAGCACTCACATTTATCTTTTAATTGGGTGTTCCAACAGGTGCCACGTAAGTGATTACTAATTAGAATTTAGAACTTTAAATTTTTTAAATTTAATTGTGTTTTATAATTTTATTTGAAAGTTGAATTATGTAATCCAATTCTCTTTTTTTCTTTTTTGTTGTAGATATTCGACGACAAAACTATGGTGCAAGGGCACCAAATTAAAGAAAATTCGCCTTCCCAGTCCTCAACCTGACCTATATTGCTTTAAGTTGTCAGGGCAATTCGAGTGTATTTGATAAAATACACTCAAAGAAATGAAACAAGTTAGAATTTGAACAGAGCAATTGAATTTATTCTAATTTAAGATCTTCTAACATATTATGACCCTGAGGCCTCAAGAATCATTAAATTTTTTGTGACCCTCTTACAAGTTGGAGTTCCCACGTCTAAATGACTTGGTGTATGTCCATTACAATCTCTGACTGTGGATGAATTAGGCGGAAAAAACACTTGATCTGGATGCGATTTCCTTGGACAATATTGATGTGTTATCCAAGTGGAGGGTGGAGACTGAGGTGTGTCTCATGGAGGAGGCACTTGCATGGTTAGAGGAGGAGCATGAGGAAGAGGAGGAGAAACTTGACGACTTCATGGAGGGAAGCACCGCCTTCTACATCGGTTGAAGTACCTAGCCCCACCTTGGCACCCACTAGTCACCATCTGACACTTGGTGAAAGGCTAGGGCCTTCTACTGCTAGGGGTAAACAAACATCTCATGCTCTTTTCTCGTAAAAGGGGGAGAGGGCATTGATATTAGAGATAGATAGCTAGCTTCTAGTTTTGCGACTTTTGTCATCGTATGGTTGTACATCTACCTCATGTTGACGAGATAGATTTATATATGTGATATCATTTTTTATTGTCTGTCCACTTTTGAGTCCTTGATTGGACAACTATCAAGGTTCAGGATTCTATATCGACTTTGATGTATCATTTTTTTATTTGCATCCACTACATCATATAAATCAGTACTTTCAACATATTTTAGTGCCAATGTGTTTATCTTTTGTTGTTGTTGCTTTATATGTTTAAAATTCTGAAAATAATGAATATATTTTGTATTTTTAATGTTTGCCACAGTTGTCGGTTTTGTCGATTTTTTTGCTAATGTTTCCAAGGAGTTGTATTCGGGACCCTTGTCGACTTTTTGCCGATGCCTATGTTATCAACTATGAGTGAAATACTCAAACCAAAATGAAATTACTCTTCTAAGAAGAGAGAAGTGTTTGCTTAGGTTTTTTCATTACAAAAGTTTAGGCACTCTTTGCTAGTTAATCCATTGTATTATTTTTTGGCTAGAAAACAAGGTTATTTTCATTGTATGCCTACAATGAATTCCAAACCTCTTCCATATCCAAGAAAAAGTTCTTCATGATTGAAAGAAACTATTAAACCCCAAAGTTCTCGATAACATATATATGGGTCTTTCATACAAGCCTAAAAAACTCAAGGTTAACTATTAAGACCATTGATTTATATGATACCAATAGAGGATTTTCAACTAAAACGATTAGGCTAAGCCAAAAACACAGATGGATCTTTAACAAACACGTTTACTAGCCCGTTTAATAATGTGTGAATCATTAATTGATGGAGAGTGTTTTTTTTCTTTGTAAATTTTTTCCACATGAACAATTGCATAGCGATGACATGTGGAGTCACTAGCAGTAGTCTTGATGTTGCTGGTTGCCACAACATCTGTAGGGTAAAATAGAAAGTCAAGAACGTTATCCTGAATAAACTTTTTAATGAAGTGTGTGTTTTGCTGAATGTGTTTGTTGTGCTAATGTTGAACCAGAACTTTGGTGAGTTGGATGGAACTTTGATTGTCACACTAGAGTGTGGTCGAATGTTGCTATTGGAATCCAAATACTGAAAGGATCTCTCGATGCCCAAAAGGCTTCTTGACTTGCATTGGCTGGTGCTCGATACTTTTGCTTGCATTGACTACTACTTGATACTCTACAACTAATTTGGCTTTGTTTCTTTCAAAACTTCCATCTGATACATATGTATTTCTATACATCTATTTCATGTGACAAGTTTTCTTCCTTTTGGAAGAGGTACAAGATCCCAAATAAATTCATCATTAAGGAACAATATTCTTCATTCATTTTTGTGTCCCAATCCGGATGGCCAAAATCTTCTAAAAATGTTTTTGGATCATGACTCATGAGTCTTTGAAACTCAAGCCAAAAGAGACGAGGCTTGTTGGAAGTGTGAATGTTTTGAAGGATCATCAATAAGATCACCAACCTCCTCTTGTGTTGGATGGACCCATATAGGAAGGTATGGTGTTGATGTAGGTTCCTTGTTTAATGGATCCAACTAGATAAGATAAGATAATTTTATTAATGTCCAACTAATGACCACAAAAAGTTGGTCAATGTGGTTGTTGAAGACAATGATGTCGTTACAAAGCATGAGTACCAAAGGGTTTCCTATAAAATGCAATACACAAAAAATAAAGTAAAGTGAAGTAAAGAAGAGAAGAGAGGAGAAATCTATGCTGAGGAATGGAATGCCCTCGACCTCGAGTACAAGAGGTTGCACACTGGTGGAGAAATAAATGAGGAAAGAATCTAGGAGGAAGAAAATCCGAAAGGAATGAGGTAGGTCTATCAAGGGATAGACCCATCTCTCCTAACATTCGAGGCCAAATGAAGGAAACTAATAATAGTATACTGTGTTGAGGATGAACTAGTGGAAGGGATGTGTCTCCCTTTGAGTTGTGGTCTGGAGAAGGTAGCTCGTCATTGAGGCTTGGGGATCTCATTTGCCTCTTGGGGAGATCTAGTCTGGTCATGCGACTAAGATGTCAAGGGACATGGAAGGTCCCTTGGGTCCGCATTGATCTGGAGTCTAAAGTTGTGTTGATGTCGATCTGTCTCTTAGTGCCTCTCTTTGAGGGCATCATCATGAAAAGGAAGTGATCTGCTGGGTAGAACCTGGTTTGGTAGGAGGTTGAAGACTATGCCCTTGAAACTTGAGGGCCTCCTACATGTATAAGGCCACACTTCTTTGATCGATGTAGCTAAAGAAGCTTGTGAGGGTTTGGGTTCCTCTGAATAGGCATTGGAACCTTCCTTTGATCTTGTAGTAGATGGGGCAATGGAAGATGAAGTGCCCTCAATCTCTTGAAGGTGGCATAACTGGCGTAACTCGCATTGAGGGTTAACCGAAATGATTTGAATAAAATTTCTGTAGACGTCATATTTGATGATCATGTTGAACTCTTGTCTAAGGGGTAGAAGGTGGCGAGGTGTGTCTACATAATATATGAATGGAAGGAGCCGATCCATCTAAATGCTCATTGACCCCTAAAGATCGAAGACCCCTGCAAACCATCCTCAAGCCCAACCGAAGGGGTTAGATGAGGCTAAAGTCTCTCAAGAACAATATGCCAAGTATGGGTATCAGTCCTTACTTTCGTCAAGTCGGTGAAGCTTCGAATGTGATGTAGATAAGAGATCAGACCGAACATTGTCTCAAGTTGGAAGGGTTGGGCTCCAAACTTTGCTAGGATGATGTGCTGAGGAATTGTTTGCTCGCACTTGATGATGCATTGGAGGAGAAGGATCTGAACTCTCTTGGCTAAGGCTTAAGCAAACTCCAGCAATCTAGGTCTCCAAATATTAGAGCGATCAAGAACAATTGTACGATATACTCAACAACAAATCTGCATAGGTATTGAGAAAATCTTCCTATTGAACAACAAGAAAATTTTCCTACAATCTCCCTCCTACTTGCTATACGATCACGTTTGTATGATTGTACAGATTGTTCCATACAAGTGCACATAATCCACGTGATTATACATACTTGTTCATGTGGATTCCTACAACTATACAAAATCACCAATACAGACCTGCTTCTTGGTTGCAACTTCTCTCTTGCACTCTAAACCTACTAGATTGATGAAATAATTCACCTCTTGTCAAAACTTGTCTAAACCATCTAGCTTAACCTGCTTTTATACTTGAGCCTAAACCCTAATTTCTTAGTACAGTTGATATGAGTCTAATCACTAGTGTATAAAAATGCACTTTATTAGACTCAACAATAAAATATAAGACTTTCACTTTATTACTAAAATGAATTACAAACACGTTCACACTAAACCTGTGTGGAAGTCCTTATTTGAGCTACATTCTTCAACATCCTTAGAATATTTAACAAAAATGCACTTCTTGCTCTTAGGTTGTAATGCAACAATGGCAAATGCTATTCTTTTCTCATCAAGAATGTGAGCCCATGCTTCACTATCAAACACATGAAAGTGGCTTACATTTGGTTTAATTTACTCCATGCATCTTCTAGTGTTATATCTTTTGAATCTTTGTAACCGTGGTTAACCATGTAATTGACACAATTAATGGCTTTCACCCAAAAATGAGAAATTAATCCCATAAATTGGATCATACATTTTTCCATTTCTTTTAATGTACGACTCTTTCTCTAAACAACACCATTTTGCTTTAGTGTATATAGAATGATATGTTGCATCTGAAAGCCATGTGCCTAAGAATCAAGATCTTGCTTCTTTTATTATGATTCTTGATCATTTTGTTCAATTTTTGCTTCTTCCTTTTGTTGTGATTCTTGAAGGAAGAATTTAGCCACATGCTAGTGCAAAGATTCCACTCTAATACTAGATGTTGCAAATTTGTAGTAGTATTTTGTAACCCGAGTGTAAAAATAAATCCACACAAACTGCATATATATATATATATATGATTTGTGGATGATACAATTAAACAACGTGCTCTCCTTATTTAGTGTTGAAGAGATGGGTCACAATATTTGTATATTATGTATTATAGTTAGGTTTGAAGAGATGGGTCACAATATTTGTATATTATGTATTGTAGTTATGTACAATCATAAATAATTCTATATACTTTATGGCCTTCAACTGGATTAAAGTCTTCTTACTAGCCCCACCTAGATCAAAGTAAAACAATCTAATATTGTCAGTAGTAAAGTTCTCAGGAATTTGGTTGAAGCTAAACAACTTGTAGATTGTAGTACACAGATTGTTTGATACTCCATTTAGAAAAATGTTATTACAAGGTTTGGATGCCCCTTTTTGACCATCAATGGTTACAAAAATATTGTGGATGGGACTAATAAAGTTTTCTTGACAAAATTCATGATTTGACATCATAAGAGCTCTATATATCATCCTTATGATAATGGATAAGTAGAAGCAGATAAGAAAGTACTTTCTATAGGAGTGACTAAAATTTGTAAAGTTGGATGAGGGCATTCAGATGACCTATGTTACTTTGGGCATATAGAACAACAAACAAGGAGCTAGTCATACTCCTATTGCACTGGTTGATGATATGGAAGTTATTTTGCCATTGAAATTTCTTCTCTCTTCATAATGATTTCTAAAGTCATGAGATAGATTACAAAAATTCATTGTCAGATAGGCCTTATAAGATATTTTGATGAAATGAGGAGCTTATTGAATGAGTTAGTTCTTTTATAAGATAGTTGATTAAAACATAATAATGTCAATAGGTAATTTAAATGGATGGGCCCTCAAATAGATGTTGACGAATGTTGGCCAAATTGTCCCACTGGATTAAATATGCTTTAAGGAATATTTCCTCAACTTGTTAAAATTTGAACAATTAAAGAGGTAATTGTTTAAAAGTTTGGATACTTTGGACTTACATTTATTTCTAATACATTTTGGGTGATTGTGATGTCTTTCATAGTGGTCATTGATGCAGTGAAGTACATTGATGGTAGTTGTTAAGAGTGTGTGCCCAATGGCAGAGTGTGTAATGGGGCCGAACAATGAGACCTTTGCTTAGATACATGAACTGCGTAGCATAAAAGGCCATCTTTGCATGTAACCTGCCTTGAGGTTTTATCCAAGAGACCTATATGAACTGTCTATAAATGTCGTCTCATGTGATTCCATTCAACTCTTGCTTGGCAGGTAAGAGGCGGCCAGGCTCGTTCAGGGAATACCTAAATGGAGGAAGCCGATCCATCAAATATCGACAGATGGAAAAAGATTTGCAACCCCTGCTGATCCAACTAGGTATAGGTGGTCACGCATCTATTCCACTGGCTCAAAACAATTTTCCATTTTGGCAATTTTCTTGTAATTTTCTACAATTTTTAAGGTCCCAAACTTTTGGGGCTGTTTTGAGGCCCTAAACGACGTTTTTTGGCAATTCGAGGGGCCATATAGTTGCCTACAACATGCATTTGGCCCCAGTCGAAAGTTGTAAAGCTCGAATAGACCTTTGTATTGAAATAATGTAACTTCGAAGAATATTCTACTTGTACTTCACATTATTATTATTCCTCCTTCGGGAGATGTCACTGATGTAAAGGGTCATGTAAAAGTCATGAGGTAAACCCTCCATTGTAAGTCGGGTCAATATCACCCTGAAAATAATAATATAATTGTTATTGTGGGATTTCCTAGGTAGGTTGGCCTGGTTAGGGAAAATGTCAGTTGGGAACTAAGTTGCATTGAAATGGATACGTATACAGGGAGGGAAACAGATACGACAAATTTTGAAAACTGTCGGATACGATACGGCAAGAAAACGGCAGCAGACTTATATATATATATATATCAAAAGGGCCATGAGACATACACACTTTAGATTACCATTCATCAATTAGATTTAAAGGTAGTCATGTCATTTATAACAATTAAAATTAGCAAGCCCAAATATTGTCTTAAACAATACTCTTCTATTGCAAGTGCCATAGATAAGTCACCCAATAGCAAGCATTTAAACAAGAACATGTCAACTACTTCTAAACATCAATTTCAAACCCTAAAATTACTTGATGGATTTATCCAAATGTTACAATCTAACAAATATTACGTTGATTGCACCTCTAGAAAAGTGTTGAAATTTGTGATTAAGCACAATTTTTTTATGTAAGCCAGAGACTTATGTTGTATTTGGGTTGGTCCACTCAATGGCGAGACAATCAACTAGGCAAGTGAGAGTCGATTAACCAATCGATTGGTTTAAAAAGTGACTATTTGACTGGCTCATAAAGGGCCTAAATTCATAAGATTGTCTATGATTTGCAACTGACTTGGATATTCAAATTTGACATAATCAACCATGTTTAAGGGGATTAATTAAGCACTCAGGTATAATTAAAGGTAGCTCATGTTTTAGTGCAACTTGGGTGTGACTATGATGATATGCAATATTGAACTCTATGCCATAATACTATCTCTGGACACCAATGAGTTCCCTTGGATATGTTGTTTACGTTTTATGGTTTATACTAATAAAAATGCTTGAAATAAGATTAAAATATCACATGCATATCATATGCAGAACTGACTAAACGACGCACCATCATAATTCTCTCCACGACATAAGGATAGGGATATGAGTGTACTAGCAATGGAGTAAATAAGGCCATAGGTCAAGGGTTCATACTAATTTAAAAAGGAAAAGAAGAAAACTGAAGCTTGTTGGAAGATTATTGGAAATATGTGTTAGTTTATGCAACCCTTCATAAATGTAGTACGTTATTTTGTATGGCTAAAGATGCCATTGTATCAATTTTGATATGCAAGTTGTTTTATCACATATGCAAGTCATTGGGTTTTATTTGAACAAAGTAGTTTAGGAATTGGCAAAAAACTGGATTAAAAAAAATCAGTATACTTCTACGCTATGAAACTAACACTATAGTAGACAAGCATTTGATACAATAAAATGTCCACATATCAATGATTTTTTGAACCGAGGGTAAGCCTCTATCAATTTTGGGAAATTACAATGAAACAAAATCCATGAGACATAAAATGTCAGATTACCATTCACCAATTCAGGATTAAGGTTTTGCTCTTGATTTATAAGCTTTCAGGATTTATATCTAAGTTTTGAGGTTCAATTTAGGGTTAGAGTTTTATAGTTTGCCTTTGGGGTTATTTATTTGTTTATTTTCATGGCAAAAAATTATTATTTCTAGTAAAAAACTTGCCCTGTAGCAGCTGAAACGTTTCAGAAAACCAAGAAACTGCTGGAAACATTTCAAGAAATGGCTAGAAACTCTGGAAACGTTTCAGGAAACGGCTAGAAACGGCCTATAAACATTTCTGATTTTTGGATACGGCTTGGAAACGTTTTAGTGGCGTTTCCAAGACGTATCCCCACAGTTTCAGTTTCTGAAACGGGGAACGGAGTTTCCCCTCCCCTTCCTAGAAGTTTCCGGTAACTTAGGTTGGGAAGATCAATATAAATAGGGAGTTCCCGTCCCTCATTTGTACACACACACACACTTGTGTTGCGTAAGAGAGAGAAAGGAGGGACATAGAAGGAGGAGGACTAGTGTCTTTGGTGTTTTAGCTCTTATGGTTGGGGTTTGGTCTCTCTATCTTTGAGACCTTGTTCTTTGGTCATTGCATATTGGTAATCTATATTGAGGAAGTTTTGCTGGTTTTTTTCCTTTATGGTTTTCCCAAGATAAATTGCTGTGTTTCTTTCAGTGATTCTCTTTATGCTATTATTATGAAAATGTATTAAATGCTAATCAAGTTAGGACTTAAGCTATGACATCATAGAAAACTTAACATGGTATCAGAGCTAGCTTGAAAAGAACAACTTTTATAAGGTAAATCTCTCTCTCCTTCTCTGGACAAAGAAAATTACGGTTTTCTAATAAAGTGGAATTTGTGAGTGCAAGTGACATAGGGAAGTGCGCCCCTCCTAGGCGCATCTTTTGGCACCAAGATCACAGTTTTTTAGTGGGCAAATCCTTTGGAAAGTCAAGCCCTAGTTTGGCTTGAAACTAGAAAACCAGAAAACCAAAAACAAAACCAGAAATGGTAGTCCAGGATATTGCAATTCCAATTTCAATGGTTGGAATTTGGATTCTTCTGAAACTGACTTTACCATCGTACTCGCCTCAGCCAAGCGCATCTTTTGGTGAGTACAGTTTTCATTTCTGAGAAATTTTCAATTTTTGTCATTTTTTCTGATCTTCGGGACAAGCTGTCTCCAAGCACTAGGCTTGATGACAAGTTGGAAGGCATAGAAAACTTTCGTGCTTGGAAATACATAATAAGACTCATTTCAGAAGAGAATGATCTTGCAAAATTTATCAAGGGAGTTGTGCTTGAGCCCGAAGAAGATGAAGCAAAGGAAAAGTACAAGAAAAACATGATTAGAGCCAAGAGGATGATAGTTGACTCAATCAAGGATCACTTGATTCTTCAAGTATCCTCTAAGGATACACCTAAGGAAATGTTTGATGCCCTATCAGGAATGTATGAAGGAAGAAACATCAATCGAAAGATGAACTTGAGAGCCCATCTCAAAAGTACAAAGATGAGCAAGGGTGAATCCATCCAGGAATACTTCACAAGGGTCTCTCAATTAAAAGAACAACTAGAAACAATTGAAGACAAGATTGATGAAATTGAACTAGCAATGACCGCTCTCAATGGTCTTACTAGACCATGGGACTCCTTTATCCAGACAATCTGTGCAAGGAAGGAAAGCCTAAAATTTGATATCTTATGGAAAGAATGTGCTCAAGAAGGAGCTAGCGTTGCTAACCGAGAAGTACTACTTAGAGATGATGACCATGCTCTAGCTGCTCATTGCAGAAAAAGAAAAGGAAAGCATCACTTCAAAAAAGAAACTCATAAGGGGTCTTATCCTCCTAAGAAGTTTCAAAAGAATAAAATGGGAGATTACAAGCAGAAAGATTTCTCCACTTGTCAATGTTACCATTGTGATAAGATAGGACCTAAGTAACATGACACTTCCAACTATGGCTCGTGTCCCGTATTTCACGTGTCGGACACGACACTTGCCCTAATACGTGTCCAACACCAAAATTTTTGTGTTCCGAAATATGGACACATTCCAACACGTGTCAGACACGTGCTAGGAACGTGTCCTGATTTCTGGACATGTGTCCTGTCAAAAAGGGTATAGAGGAGGAGGAGGATAGAGGAAAGAGTTACAACAGTAATGCTAATTTTGACAAGGAGGAGCAAGAGGACGATTGACAGCGGCTAGTACCATTGATGAGCTATGATATTCTTCCCCGTGGCTATTTAGTATTTTCATTTTGTATCTAGTAAAGCTATAGATACTAGAATTAGTACTAAGTAGATCTACTCTATTTTGTATTTGTCGGTGGCATTTTCTTGATATCTATGTAATACATTTTGGTTTTTGTAGTTTAACTAGAAATATCAAATATGCAGTTTAGGGTTCAAAGTTCATGATTCATTGATAATTATATTATTGATTCATCATTGTCAAATTTCAATTGAATGATATTATGATTGATGCACATTGTATATACTTCTAGTTTTTAAAAAATGTAGATCTTTATGCATTTTTTTAATATATATATATATATATATATATATATATATATATATATCCCGTCCCCCGTCTCCTATTTCTGAGGCCGCCGTGTCTCATGTTGAATACTCGTATATTCGTGTCGTTCATGTCCCGTGTCCTTGTGTCATGTGGCTTAGGATAGGACACACTGCCATAAATTGAATGGCACATAAAGAAGAATATAAGAAGAAGAATAACAAAAGACGTCATGCTAACTTATCAGAAGAAGAAGAAGAAGAACCTCCCAAGAAGTTAGTAAAAGAAGAAGTTGAAGAATATGTTCTCTAGAAGATGTATTTGTCGCTAGAGGGGGTGGCCTGTATGAACTGTGAGGTCACTCAGAAGCAGCCTTGATCTATGATCAAGATCTTCTTATGCACTTATGGGATGAAGCAGCAAGGAAAACAGTATATGTCTAGAACGAAATACCCCATAGTGCACTTAGATTCAAGATCCCTAAAGAAATGTTCACAGGCAAGAAGCCAGAGGTAAGTCCCCTCAAGATATTTGGTTGTCCTGTGTTTGTTCATATACCAAAAGAGTAAAGAACCAAGTTGGATCCTTTCGGAAAGAAAGGAATATTTGTTGCGTACTGGGAGGTCTCCAAGGCCTTCATAATCTATATACCTGGTTACCATCATATGGAAATCAGCAGGGATGTAGCCTTTGATGAAGATGCATCTCTCAAGAAGTCGAGAAAGTGCCAACCTAAAGAAACATATGAAGAAGCTGTAGCTCCTAGAGATGCAGAACCAACGAAAGAAGTTGCACCTTCTCATGATGATGAGATTCAGGAAGAACCTGATATGTTGGAGCCCCAAGAACCTCCCCACATGAATATCTCCCACAAGAGAAAGCCAACTTGGGCTCGTGAGATTATTCAAGAAGCATAAAGGTATGGTGCTCTAGAAGGCTCCACAAAGCAGAGCAACTGGCCAAAGCCATTTCATAGTTATGTGGCTTTTGATGTGTGATCTTGTAGACAAAGTACCTACTTGTTTTGAAGTAGTTGTTCAAAATAAAGAATGGGTAGAAGCTATGACGGAAGAATACCAATCCATAATGAAGAATGGTGTATGGGAAATAGTTGCCAAGCCAGAAGGCAATAGTGTGGTATCTTTTAAATGGATCTACAATATAAAACATACAGCCAATGGAAGTATTGAGAAGTACAAAGCCATATTTGTGGCTTTTGGATTCTCTCAAATGGAAGGAATCGATTATGAAGAGACATTTGCTCCTATAGCAAGGTAAACTTCTACCAGAACCATCATGGCACTAGCAGCCAAGACAGAATGGAAGTTACACCAAATGGATGTGAAAACAACCTTCCTAAATGGTGTCATTGAAGAAGAAGAAGTGTACATAGAATAACCACATGGTTTTGGAGTCGAAGACTGGATCAACCGAATCTGGTTGTCCGTTAGTCGAATCCGACTATCATTTTAATAATGAATATGAGTAATAATAATATATTGGATGATGAGATAATTAGAAAGGAAACTTGCCTTTATAGGCTTTGAGCATGTAAACTGAAGGGTTACAACCTTTCATAAGATAATTAACTAATTTAAATAATATTTTATTTATATTTGTTACATTGCCACTCCCTTTTAAGGAAGCTTTGTCCTCAAAGCTTAAGTATTTTCCTAGTGTCGTTCTTTATTCTGACTCGGTGTCGGTATTAGAATCGGACGAGGTCTCTTATGCAGAGACTTGCACTTCCTTTCAATTGATGATTTTGCACTGTATTGTCTCATTGTTCCTACATTTATGACCAGGGGTCCAATCATCACCTCATCGACGACATATGTTTTTCTTCTTTTTCTTTTTATTATCAGAGTAACTGTTAGATGACTTCGATCTATTTTCCATTTTGTAGGCGTATGATTGAGATTTGTGGCATTGATGGCCGGGAGACCAAGTATCTGCACAGTACCTACATTGTGTCTCTTTTTCTTGTCGATAATGGCTATCGCCTTTTGTTTTTATTCCTTCCAATTTGCGTTCTGCGACTTTTGCTTTACGTCTTGCTACTTCTACGTTAGGTATGTCATGTAACTTTAACGCTTTTTGGAGGTGTGGTTTAAGAACTCCTAAATAGGTTTCGAGTCTTTGCTTGTCAGACAACCCAAATACTCGTGTTGATAGGGATTCCCATTGATGAGTGAATTCCTCAACGTTTTCGACTTGCTGTAGTTTGGTAAGTTTACTTAAAAATTCATCTTATTTGAATCCTTGAAACCTATTAAAAAAATCATTTTTGAACAAGTTCCAGGTGTAGGTAAAATTATTTCTCTTCCACCATAAGTACCAATTATAGGCGTACCCTTCCATATGCATTTGACGCATATTACACCTTCTCGTCAGATTGAATGTTGTAAATGTCGAAGTATTCTTCTGCTTTGTTTAACCAAGCAAAGCATTGGTCTTCACTCCCATTGTATTTCGACAACTCTATTTTTGCCTTAGGTGGGTGCACTTTGTAAGGATGATGTTGATTTCCTTTTGCCTTATGGTTTGATGGTGGCTCGGAACTACTGGATGATGAAAGTGACATATCTGAATTGCTTCATTGTTGGCGGTGATTTTTAGCTTTTTTATTCTCTACTATTTTACTTATTGCATCTATTTTGTTGTTCAATCGTGCCTCCATATCTGGCAGTACTTGTGTTTCTATCTCTTGCTTAAGCGTCGCATTGTTAATCTTTATTTCTTTTTGCAATTCTTCTTGATTCTTTGCGAGTGTTTCCTGGGTGACAACATGAAATGAGGCATCTAGCATGTGTGGACCACTGACTTGGCTCGGACTGGGTATGAGCCTTTGTAACATCTCGATTAATGTATTATGGTTCTGTGTCATGGTGCTCATGTTCTGTGTTAAGGTGTTTATGTTTTGCGTTATGGTACTCATTTTGTCATCCACGTCTTTTTGTTTTTCGTTCAGGATGTCAAGTTTGTCGTCGAGCCTTCTTTCTAGTACCAAAACAAGATCGTTTTTGAGTAATGTATTGTTATTTTGCATCTTTTCCTTCAAGCCTTCTTGGTTAGCGACAAGGGACTTTATGTCCTTTTCCATTTTTTCGATCTTCTCTTTCAGTTCCTCCATGGTCTTGGACCTTGTATACGGAGGTGTGTATTTCGGCGCTATTTTGGTTTTTTTAAGGTGAAATTTGAATAATAATATATTAATATTAATATTATTATTATTTTTCATAAACTATATTTTGTATATAGTTTTTTTTAACAAATATTATAATATTATTTATATTATAATAAATTTGAATTTTTTTTAAATAAATATAAATATATTATATTTATATTATGTTTTTTTTTATGTGCGGCACACTGTGGAGGAAGGCGATTGCAGACTATGTAGGTGGACTATGGACGAATGACTGCAGGGCGAGGGCGACAGAGGAGGGGTTGGGGATGGAGCAGCACGAGGGGTGCGACGAGCGAGTGCTGAGGGTGGAGGAAGGGACAGTGGCGGGCGGTGGCGGGTTGGAAGGGAATCCGCAGAGGAGGAGGGCGTTGGGGAAATGAAGGGTGCACAACGTTTGAGAGAAGCGCTGGGTGGAGAATGGTGTGTTGCTGGCGGGAGAAGCATGCGGAGTGGATAAGGGCAGTAACGTGGAGAGATGAGCGTGGGAAGAGGAGGAAAATTGCAAGTGTGAGCATGGGCGGCAGAGAGAATGGAGAAGGGAGATGGCAGCTGTGGAGCAACGCAAGCCAGGAAGTTGGTGCGAGGTGGGGAGAGAAGCATGTGGGAGATGTGCAGATGGGCGCGTGGGATGCGAGGAGCTGGGCGTGATGGAGCAGCGAGGCGGCGTGGATGGAGACGATGGAGGGAAAGGGCTGGGAAATGGTGATTGGGGTGTGGATGGGGGAAACAACATGGAGAGATGTGCAGAGGGAGCTGAGTATGAAAGGAGGAATGGCACGCAACAGAAGAGTGAGGACGTTGAGAAGAGCGAGGACGCTGAGCGGGAGGGTGTTGGTTTGTTTTTATTTTTTTATTTTTTATTTATTTTTATTTCGACAACCCTTGGGATGAAATGATGGGTGGTCAAATGGAGCAGCGGAAGAAATTAAGGATTGACGAGCTGAGTTCGAGCTCAAGTAGGAGTTGATGAGCCGAGTCCGAGTGCAGGAGCGAATCCGCATTGATACCAAATGGAGCAACCGAATCCGGTTGTCCATTAGTTGAATTCGACTATCATTTTAATAATGAATATGAGTAATAATAATATATTGGATGATGAGATAATTACAAAGGAAGCTCGCCTTTATAGGCTTTGAGCGTGTAAACTGAAGGGTTACACCCTTTCATAAGATAATTAACTAATTTAAATAATATTTTATTTATATTTGTTAGAAAGATAGAAGAACACATGCCTGTAAATTGAAGAAGGCTCTGTACAAGCTCCAAGAGCTTGGTATGGAAGAATCGATAGTTTTCTGACGAGCTTGGGTTTTACCAAAAGTAAGGCTGATCCTAACCTTTACTTCAAGGTTATGGATGATGAACCTGTCATATTATTGCTGTATGTGGATGACTTATTCCTGACAGGTAATGAGAAGCAAATCTCAGAGTGTAAGAAGAAGCTCGCTGCAAAACTCAAGATGTAAGACCTTGGCTTGATGCATTATTTTCTAGGTCTTGAGGTATGGCAGAGCCCAGAAGGAATCTTCCTTAACCAAGGGAAGTATGCAGTGGAAATCTTTAAAAGGTTTGACATGTTGGAATGTAAATCCTTGGCCACACCCATGGATACACACTTGAAGTTGCTGGTTGATGCTTCGTCAGAATTAGTGGATGTGACACTATACAAACAGATCATTGGTTCATTGATGTCTTTGACGAATACCTGACGAGATATATGCTTTGTTGTGAACACGTTGAGTCAGTATTTGGTTGAGCCCAGACATGTTCACTTGGTAGCTACAAAGCATGTGATGAGGTACCTAAAAGGTACGATAGACTATGGTATCAGTTATACTAGAGATCATGACTTTAGACTGTATGGTGATACAGATTTAGATTGGGTAGCAAGTATCTCAAATAAAAAGAGCACTTCAGGAGGATGTTTCAGTCTGGGGTCAACCATGATCTCATGGCTAAGTAGGAAGTAGTCCAGTGTTCCTCTCAACAATGCATAAGCAGAATATATTGCAACTTGTTCTGCCAGTTGTGAAGCCATAAGGCGTCGGAAGTTGTTATCATATCTATTCGATCTGGAGATTGATGCTACTGTGCACAGAGCAAGCTGTAGAATTGTTGACTAAGCCTTTGTCTTGTGTGAAGTTTGAATACTTCTTAGATAAGCATGGTGTTGTTCGTAAGGACTTCCCTCGAAAGGGGGAGTAGTATTGATAGTATGGAATCCTGATCACAACAAGTAGCTCAGTCGGGATTGATCATCCTTAGACTCAATCTCGTAATTTCGAAAGGAAGTATCGTCTTAAATGTTGATCTTGATGGACTTGATACTGTAATTCCGAAAGGATGGATCGTCTTAAATTTTGATGTGGACGGACTAATCATCCTTAGACTTGATCCCGTGATTCCGAAAGGAAGGATCGTCTTAAATGTTGATGTGGAAGGATCGTCTTAAATGTTGAAGTGGAAGGACTAATCATCCTTAGACTTGATCCCGTAATTCTGAAAGAAGGATCGTCTTAAATACTGATGAGTAATGGACTTGATCCCGTAATTCTGAAAGGAAGGGTCATCTAGAATGTTAGTAGTGGACTTGATCCCGTAATTCCGAAAGGAAGGATCATCCAGAATGTTAGCAGTGGACTTGATCCCGTAATTCCAAAAGGAGGGATCGTCCTGTGTATGTATGTGTTAGCTGTGGTTAGTTTTGGTAGCTCCGCAGAGACTTGATCCTGTAATTCCGAAAGGAAGGATTGTCTGAGTACCACAAATGTGTTGTTCATGATTCCGTAATTCCGAAAGGAAGGATCATGTTGGTTGTTGTTATACCTGCCATAGATGATGTTACTCCAGCCTTGAGTTGTTGATGATGATGTCACATGTTGGTGTTGTTATTCCAACCTTTATGCCGATGAGCCAACCTCGTGTTGTCGTTGTTGTTGTTATTCCAGACTTATGCTAATGAGCTAGCCTCGTGCTGTCGATGCTAATGATGTATCAGTTTTTATGCAGATGATGATGTTCCATACTGCAGATGATGATGCCCTAATCCCATGCTGCAGATGATGATTCAGTTCATGCTGCTTAAGATGATGTTCCAATAGATGATGATGATGTTCCAGCTCCATGCTGCAGATGATGCTCCAGTTCCATGCTGCAGATGATGATGCTCAAACTCCATGCTGCTGATAATGTTCTTTGCAGAGGATGATGCCCCAGTTCACTACTGCAGATGATGATACTTCAGATGTTGATACTTCAACGCTTTACTGAAGATGTTGACACTCCAGCTTCGTGCTGAAGATGGTGATGCTGTTCAAAACTTTCGATGATCTATAGATGTACCAGACAATGTTCCAGAAGATGATCTTGATGATGCCTCCTCTCTCTCCTTCCGATGATGTTGTGTCGAGCCACACTAGTTGTTGTTGTTGTCAGTAGAATACCCTTCTTGTTAAGGGGGAGTGTTGAAATAATGTAACTTTGACGAATATTCTACTTGTACTTCACATTATTTTTATTCCTCCTTCAGGAGATGCCATTGCTGTAAAAAGTCATGTAAAAGTCATGAGGTAAACCCTCCGTTGTAAGTCGGGGCAATAACACCCTGAAAAAAATAATATAATTATTAGTGGAAGTTCCTAGGTAGGTCGGCCCTGTTAGTTAGACAGGTCGACCCAGTTAGGGAAAATGTCAGTTGGGAAGATCAAAATAAATAAGGAGGCGCCCTCCCTCATTTGTACACACTCACACACACTTGTTTTGTGCAAGAGAGAGAAAGGAGGGACAAACAAGGAGGAGGACTAGTGTCTTTGGTGTTTTGGCTCTTATGCTTGGGGTTTGGTCTCTCTATCTACGAGACCTTGTTCTTTGGTCATAGCATACTGGTAATCTATATTGGGGAAGTTTTGCTTGATTTTTCCTTTTAGGGTTTTCCCAAGATAAATTGCTATGTATCTTGTGATTGTGTTTCTTTCAATGATCCTCTTTTTGCCGTTAGTATGAAAATGTATTAAATGCTAATCTTAGGAGTCAGGACTTAAGCTATGGCAGCATAGAAAGCTTAATATGGTATCAGAGCTAGCCTGAAAGAGTAGCTTTCATAAGGTAAATTTCTCTCCCTTTCTCCGGACAAGAAAATTAGGGTTTTCTAATAAAGTAGAAATTTTGAGTGCAAGTGATATAGGGAAGTGCACGCCTCCTAGGGACATCTTTCAGCACCAAGATCAAAGTTTTTCAGTGGGCAAATCCTCTGGAAAGTCAAGCCCTAGTTTGGCTTGAAACCAAAAAACCAGAAAACCAGAAATTGTAGTCCAGGATCTTGCATGTCCAATTTCAAGGATTAGAATTTGGATTCTTCAGAAACTGACTGTACCTCCATACTCTCCTTAGTCAAGCGCATCTTTTGGTTAGTACAGTTTTCATTTTTGAGAAATTTTCAATTTTTGTCAATTTCTGATCTCCTGGACAAGATGTCTCCAAGCACTAGGCTTGATGACAAGTTGGAAGGCATAGAAAACTTCCGTGCTTGGAAATACATAATAGGACTCATTCTAGAAGAGAATGATCTTGCAAACTTTATCAAGGGAGTTGTGCCAGAGCCCGAAGAAGATGAAGCAAAGGAAAAGTACAAGAAACACACGATTAGAGCCAAGAGAATCATAGCTGATTCAATCAAGGATCACTTGATTCCTCAAGTATCCTCTAAGGATACACCTATGGAAATGTTTCATGCCCTATCAAAAATGTATGAAGGAAGAAACATCAACCGGAAATGAACTTGAGAGCCCAACTCAAAAGTACAAAGATGAGCAAGGTTGAATCCATCCATGAATACTTCACAAGGGTCTCTCAATTTATAGAACAACTAGAAGCAATTGAAGACAAGTTGGAAGGCATAGAAAACTTCTGTGCTTGGAAATACATAATAGGACTCATTCTAGAAGAGAATGATCTTGCAAACTTTATCAAGGGAGTTGTGCCGGAGCCCGAAGAAGATGAAGCAAAGGAAAAGTACAAGAAACACACGATTAGAGCCAAGAGGATCATAGCTGATTCAATCAAGGATCACTTGATTCCTCAAGTATCCTCTAAGGATACACCTATGGAAATGTTTCATGCCCTATCAGGAATGTATGAAGGAAGAAACATCAACCGGAAATGAACTTGAGAGCCCAACTCAAAAGTACAAAGATGAGCAAGGTTGAATCCATCCATGAATACTTCACAAGGGTCTCTCAATTTATAGAACAACTAGAAGTAATTGAAGACAAGATGGATGAAATTGAACTAGCACTGATTGCTCTTAATGCTCTTACTAACCCATGGGACTCCTTCATCCAGATAGTCTGTGCAAGGAAAGAAAGCCTAAAATTTGATATTCTATGGGAAGTTAGAGGGTTACTTCTTTGTTCAAAAATTTTTCGACTGTGAAAAGATCACCTTTGCGCTCCTTGAGTCCCTTCCCCAAATCAAAGACTGATGGGACGGGTACTGCGAGAGGCATGCGATGGATGAATTTGAAATATTCAATACAAAACCTGCTTGGGCATCTTTTGTCGATGTCGTTAAAGAGGAATTCTACCATGTCAGAAGCAATTATGGCCAGTACACCTGGTGGACGACATTAAGCCAGGAAAGAGACTAAACAATGTCGAAGTATACTTATATATTCCATACCCTACGCTCAAAGCTGGTTATTAGAGACTCCGAACGACACATGGTTCTAAATTACCGCAGTGGCCTACACAAATACATTCAGTTGGAGATGGATTTCCTGGTCATATCCTCACTAGGAGCAACTTATCGATATGATGTCAAGATCGAGCAAAAGTTTAAGCAAAAGAATAAGTGGGATTTTGGGTCTGCAAATTAGTAGCAAAAGCTGGGAAAAGTGGTCCTAATTCACAACACAAAGGATAGAGCAAGGACGATAAGTACTAGTCGAAGCCGTTGGCAAAGAAGGGTAATGGAAAATCAAAGTACACTGGCAAGTGGTGCGAGTTCCACAAAAGCCCCTGGCACAACACTGATGAATGCTGCTCAAAACAATCATTGTTGGCCGATACAAAATCCCTAGATTCAGATTTTGACTCAGATACTGATGCACAGAAAGAAAGCGGGAAGCAGATCATTGACGTGGAATGTAGTGCCACCATCGCAATTGCAAAGATCCAACTAGAAGAGTTAGAGGAGCCAAAGGAAAGGGAACACCTCTTCCATTTGCAACTATGGGTGCATGGGACTTTGCTATATTTCATTTTTTGACAGTGGTAGTCAGAAGAATCTCATCTCAGTCGCGGTTGTCAAAAGATTAAAGATTTCGACTGTTCCACATCTCCAACCCTACAACATTGTTTGGCTGAGTCATGGGCGAGACATCCGTGTCGGTCAACAATGCCGCCTCTCCTATGTTTTCAAGACCTTCAGAGATGAGGTGACGTGTGATGTTGCCCCGCTTGAAGTTTGTGATGTTCTTTTAGGACAACCATAAATGTGGAAACATCATGCTATGTATGAGTCTAGACCTCGTAGTGTCATTATCACTTTGGGAAAGAAACTCTACCAGATACTAGAGACACTCCCTGCTCCTGCAGTGTCTCTCATCACAACAACGCAGTGCAAGAGGGTAATCTCCTAGATAGGGAAATTCCTACTCTTCATGGTTCATTTTGAGGGTGAACGAAAGATCACAACAACATCCACCACCTCCACACAGAACCCCTCTACGTAGCAGAAACAGATGGACAAGATCGTGGAAGTATATAAAGACATTTTCACCACACATTGCCATGTCAAGCATTCCATTGATTTGATTCCTGGTGCTTCTTTACCTAATGGGCCAATATACAAGCGTTCCCTCATGGAGAATGAAGAAATCAAACGCTAGATTCAAGAGTTAATCCCAAAAGGGCACATTCGACCTAGCTCCTCACCTTGTGGGAGCCCAATTGTGTTGGTATAGAAGAAGGATGGGACATGGTGACTTTGTATTGACTACTGAGCTCTAAACAAGACGACAGTCCAGAATCAATATCCCATTCTCTTGGTCGACGACCTCAACCAGCTTAAGGGGACCAAGTATTTAAACAAGATTGACCTGAAGTCTGGCTATCATCAAGTGTCAATTGAGCAGACCGATGTTTGGAAGATTGCCTTCAAATATTGGGAAGGCCTTTTTTAGTGGTTGGTCATGCCTTTTGGCTTGACTAATGCTCCAACAACCTTCATAAGGATGATGGATGACATTCTACAGCCATTTACCAATTCCTTTGTGGTTGAATA
This sequence comes from Pseudotsuga menziesii, assembly GCA_001517045.1. Classification (NCBI taxonomy): domain Eukaryota; kingdom Viridiplantae; phylum Streptophyta; class Pinopsida; order Pinales; family Pinaceae; genus Pseudotsuga; species Pseudotsuga menziesii. The sequence continues at coordinate 437,517 of LPNX010679313.1, forward strand.
TCTAGATGATATCCTCATCTATAGTAGAACATGGGCAAAACATTTGCAGCATATCCACCAGGTCCTTAACTCCTTGCGACAACACAGGTTATATGCCAATCTAGAGATGTGCTCATTTGGCATGGAAAGGGTTCGGTATTTGGGATACATCGTGGACATACATGGTGTTCATGTAGATCCGACCAAGATCCAAGTTATTCATGATTGGCCGACCTCGACGGCTCTCACAGAGCTTCACAGCTTCCTAGACCTTGCAAACTTCTATCATAGATTTGTGTTGGTCTTCTCTGATATTGCTTGGTCCCTTAGCCAACATTCCAAAGGTGGATCTAAGGTCAAGTTCATCTGGTCCAAGCTACAACAACACACATATGAGGAGTTGAAGCAACGCTTATGTTCGACGCCCATCCTTACCTAACCAGATCTGTAACAACGCTTTGAGATCGAGACATATGCTTCGGACTACACCGTTGGTGCGGTCCTCACTCAACATGGCCATCCAATGGCATATCACAGTGAGACTTTGAGATGCAGTCCGCAAGTACCCCACCTATGACAAGGAAATGTACTCCATTGTCCAAGCCTGTTGCTAATGGAAGCATTACATCCTTGAAAAAGAGACAGTCATCCACACTGATCACAAGCCCTTGTAGTTCATGCAAACCCAAGGAAAGTTATAGAATGACCGCCACCAGAAGTGGTCCACTTACTTGCACCAGTTCCACCTGAACATTAAATATAAGAAGGGCAACACCAATCGAGTCGCTGATTGCCTTAGTCGACCTCTAGTAGCAACATTAACCATAGTGCTCAACTCTTGCACCCACGAGACCTCTGGGTGGCCTCAACTATATGTCAGTGATTCTGAGTTCTCTCCCATCTATCAAGCCTTATGTGCAGGTACACCAGTGGCAGACTTTCATCTTTAGGAAGGATTGTTATGCCACCCGACCTATCCCTATGCTCCTTCAAGTGAGCGAGCGAGGATGATTTGGGAAGCGCATTACAGTTGGGTGGCACGACACTTTGGCACCAAGAAGACAGTGGTGGTCTTGTAGAAGTATTTTTATTGGCCCAAACTTCGACAAGACGTCAGCCGATATATCTGATCTTGAACTGCCTGCGCCATCGTGAAACAATTGTAAAAAAACAGGGATAGTACACCTTGCTGCCCACTCCGAATGGCCCATGGGATCCATCTCCATGGGCATGGTAATGTGTGTGTGTTTGTGGTCTTGGATCACTTCTCTAAGATGGCCATTCTGATAGCTTGCAAGAAGAGCATCTTTGTCGAAGCCGTTGCTAAGATCTTCTTCGACATGTTTGGGTCCATTTTGGGCTGCCACAGACTATCATTTTAGATCGGGACAAGAGGTTTCTGAGCACTTTCTAGTCTAGTCTATGGTCATTGATGGATACCAAGCTCACCAAATTGATTTCCTTCCACCCCCAGATCGATGGACAAATAGAGGTAGTCAACCGAATGATTGTGCATATTCTGGGAATGTACAATTCTAAACATCCTCGCACATCGGTTGCAAGGCTTCCTTATGTTCAACATAGCTATAACAAAGCTCTTCATAGCTCTACCTATCACAACCCTTTTTAGGTGTGCCTGGGTTTCCAACCACTGGCCCCAATTGATGTAGCTCTACCCCTTGCATCGACACAAAAGGAATTTGCCAATGCTCATGTTGAGGCTAATAAGGCCACCAGATTTGTTGAACGAATCTAGCACATCCGCCAACATGTCCATGACCAACATCAGTTTCCACACAAGTTCCATGTGGGGGATAAGGTCTGGTTGCATTTGCAGAAAGAGAGGCTCACAGGACCACATCGCAAGCTTTGTCCACTTCGATGTGGGCCATACACCATAGCCAAGGCAGTTGGTGACGTTACCTTTGAATTAAGCAATCCTCCATTCCTTGGCATGCACTCAGTCTTCAGTGTGGAGCTCCTTCAACCATATTTGGCACCATTGTTGGACACCTCGAAGGTGAAAGAACAATGAACACCTATAGAGCTTAATCCCGATTGCATGGAACAAGCAACCATTGATCAAATCAGGGACACACAGGTTAAGGGCACCTGCCAATAGAAGATCCAATTTTATCGAGTTGTCAAAGCAGGTCATCTCCTCCACCAAAGCTAGTGGCTCACCAAGAGTCACGTTTAGCAGAAAATTCCCCAATTGATGGGGGCACTCAACGTAGTGGAGACCATTGCTTCCTAAGGGGGGAACACTGATCCGGATGGTTATAGGTGGCAACCCACCTATTCCACTAGCTCAAAACAATTTTCCATTTAGGCATTTTTCTTGTAATTTTTTACGGTTTTTGGGTTCCAAACTTCAAGGGCCGTTTTGAGGCACTAAACGACATTTTTTTGCGATTCGAGTGGAAAGTTGTAAAAATTGGATAGACCTTTCCAACAGGCTATCGAGTGCCCCCAAACAAAGATTGTATGCAAAAGTTATGACCCCGAGAAGTTGATTGTTCAATTAACCACCTTGGGGCCGCAACCTTTATGAGGATTCATCTCCTAGGGTTAGGTTTATGGTTTTTGCTTATCCAAGGATTTGTGATAAAAGGCCCTTCGACCTCCTTTTGTTTTCAGCTTGTCACGAGTGAGCATTGAAGAAATTTGATAAACAATTACAAAATGTTTTGTTGGACTTTTATCAAACACTTGACTGCAAATCTGATATATAACATTTCTGAACTAAAAAATTCATAAGATGAATTTATCTGATAGTTTAAGTATAAACACTAATGCACTCAACTTCAATCTGAAGATAAATGTGACAACACAGAAATTTAGGGCCAAACCCAGGGAAAACCCAGAGAAATTTTTTTATTTATGAGAGAAATAAAAAATTCAACAACTCAGAATTTCTCCTATAGCATCAAAACAATTTAAGAAACCCTCATCCGTAAATTTGCATTGAAAAATGTGCCAAATATACTCAGTCAACCCACACGTGTGAACTGCACACATCAGTTTTCTTGAGATTCGTGCCAAGTACGGACTGTACAGATTCTGCTCAACTTTAAATGTGGAAAATTATGTCTTGAAATTCGTGCTTTGCAATCTACCTCAATTTCTGTGCTTGTACGGTCTGCAATAATGACTGTACGGTCCAAAGAATGTTACAGATTTCTTGGAAATCATGCCTTCAATTTGTTTGATGATCAGTCTCTCACAAATCTGAAATTTCCCCCAAGAAATTAATCCTTCTTTATCTCTTGTCTTTTTCTTTTGATGTGATGTCTCTCTCTTTTCCCTAGAAATTCTTTTATACTTTATCTCACCCAAACTAACCCTAACTAACTCAACCAACTTAATCAAAGGATGAGATTAGCTTTATCTGAGGGCTCTCATTTAATACACATTCACTTTATTAAATACATTAAATGCACTTTTTGGGTCCCACACTTAAAGTCACTTTAAGTTTATAAAGTACAAAAGTCACTTTAATAATATAAAATGCTTTACATTAAAAAAGTTTCCTAGGAAAAATACAACTTATGTACCCCCCACGTGACATCAAAATCATGGGGAAGGACTAATTGAGTTATAAAAACTAACACTCCTTAACGAGGGAGGTCCTTTCGACAATGCTTGTACCTCCACCTCCTGGGTCTTTGTCCTCTGAAGAAGCCCCCTCTTGTTCTGGAATGAGACCTAGAGATTCATGTTGAAAAACAACTCTAAACTGAGAATTGTGAGGGGAATAGCTCTCTTCATCTGAAGGTGTCATTTGTGCACCTGCCTCATCTTCAGATTCAGTCTCAGATAACCATCCACCTGACCTTGGAAATATCACCTCTCCCCGCAGAAAATAAATCTGTCTCTTCTATTCCCAAGTAAAATTGTGGCACCAACTGGTTTCTCTACCTGATATAGAAACATTTGTCTCGTCTTGACAAAGAGTCCATACCCGTCATCCTCCAATGATGACATAAAAAGTCTGCTAACTTTCATACCTTGAAAAAACAGTACCCTGTTTACTTAAAGAATTTCTCCCAGATCGAGTTAGAATTTCACAGTTCCAACTCCTCTTATCTTTGCCTGAGGATTTCCAATATCTGTTTCAACAAAGTGTCCTGGAGCAATTTCTTATATCCTCTAGAAAACTCCATACTTTTCAGTCATATGGCTTGCTAACCTGCTGTCAACTATCTATGTGTCATGGTAATCTACTGAACTACCTATACTAGTCTCAACTGATGCCAAAGAAAATTCCTTTTCAAATTGGGCAACATATTTTTGTAGTTTTGCTAATGCTGCTCCCTCTTTGTCTTCATCCTTATTCTTAAAACATTGACTAGCATAGTGGCTGAACTTGTTGCAGTGATAACACCTATCCTTACTAAGGTCTTTCTCTCTTTTCTCCCCCTCCTTTACCTTTTCCTTTGGTAAGAAGGGCTACATTTTCTTCAATGCTTTGAGTGCTATTCTGGAATGTCCCCTCTCGGGACACTTCTTGAACAAAGTCATCCCATAACCTTGTCCAATCTGGAAGTTTCTCTCTACCAACTACTCCTTGCACAAATGTGTGCCATTTTGCAACGAACCCATTAAGAGCATATTTAACAACCTCTTCATTGTCCACTTTCTCACCAGTAGCACCCAATTCATCTCTAACCTGAGAAATGTTTGTGAGATAAGTGGTTATTGTATCAGCATCAGTCATCTTGGTGTTCCTCAATTTTTCTCTAAGAATCATCTTTATATTCTGATTCTTACTTTGATAAAGAGTACATAAGGCTTTCCAAATTTCAAAAGCATGTGACTTACCTGTGAGGTGAGGTATCATATGATCTTTTATAGAGTCCAAAATGATTCTTTGTGCCTTTATATCTTTCTTGTCAAAGGTAGTCTTCTAAGCAACATTTGTGGGAATTGTGATGGTGTCAGAAACACCGACAATATCCCATAGCTCCAACTCTTTGAACAATATAGTTATGCGCTCTTTCCAAGGGCTGAAATTATCAAACCCATCCAGCCCGTTTTCAACTCGTAATCCTGCTGTGGTCATGACTTTAACTGATAATCTTTAGCTGACCTTGACTTGTATCTCTTCTGTTCTGTATCGCACAACTTAACACATCTTCTTCAGCAATCACGCTCTGATAGCATGAAGAAATTTGATAAACAATCACAAAATCTTTTATTGGACTTTTATCAAACACTTGACTGCAAATCAGATGTATAACTTTTTTGAAGTAAAAAATTCATAAGATGAATTTATCTGATAGTTTAAGTATAAACACCAATTCACTCAACTTCAATTTGAAGATAAATGTGTGACCACTGAAATTTAGGGCTAAGCCCAGGGCAAATCCTCACTAGAGGAAAACCCAAAGAAAGAATTTTATTTATGAGAGAAATCAGAAATTCAACAACTCAGAATTTCTCCTACAACATCGAAACAATTTCAGAAACACTCATTTGTAAATCTGCATTGAAAAATGTGCCAAATATACTCACAGTCAACCCAAATGTGCGAACTGTACGCAACCGTTTTCTCGATATTCATGCCATGTATAGACTGTATGGATTCTGCCCAACATTAAATGCAGAAAATTTTGTCTTGAAATTTGTACCTGCAATCTGGCTTGATTTCAGTTCTTGTTCAGTCTGCAATAATGACTGTACGGTCTGATTGTATGGTCCAATGAATGCTACAAATTTATTGGGAATCGTGCCTTCAACTTGATTGATGATCCGTCTCTCACAAATCAGAAATTTCCTCCAAGAAAATTATTTCTCTCTCTCATCTTCTTCTTCTTCTGTTGTGATGTCTCTTTCTTTTCCGTAGACATTCTTTTATACTTTATCTCACCCAAACTAACCCTAACTAACTCAACCAATTTAATCAAAGGATGAGATTAGCTTTATCTGAGGGCTCTCATTTAATGCACATATTCACTTTATTAAATACATTAAATACACTTTTTGGGTCCCATAACTTAAAGTCATTTTAAGTTTATAAAGTACAAAAATCACTTTAATAATATAAAACACTTTACATTAAAAACGTTTCCTAGGAAAAATACAACTTATGCCCCCCCATGTGACATCAAAATCATGGGGAAGGACAAACTGAGTTATAAAAACTAGTGTTGAAAAACTCTTCGAAAAATTGCCGACTTTTTAAAAAGTCGCGATTTTTTCTCTTAGCCGAAAAATCGGCTAGAAAAAATTGCGACTTTTTAACTTTTCAAAAAGTCGTGACTTTTTCCAAAAAGTAGCAAAGGCTAAAAATGGCAAGTCCCGACTTTTTCCAAAAATCTCCATTTTTGTTAAAATGGCTAATTTTCCAAAAATTTGCCATTTTAGCCATTTTGTCGTATACTAACCCCTTTCCTCTACCGTATAAATATTTCAAAACTTTGTTGTATTTGAACATCAAACCATGCAAGGATAATCTATACAAAATATGTATCCGTTTATCAAAGATCACAATAGTAATTAAATTACTTTTTTCACTATTAGGGGATTTTTTGAGCAAACATATTTTGAGTGATCATCATAACACATTGTAGGAAAAAAAGAGCAATGTTTCAAGTGTTAGATGAGTTAGGGCTAAATGTGAGGCTCATGTCGGAAATTCAATTTGGGAGCGAAAAATACATCTATGATTTATCACCAATACAAAACAAGTAATACGTTTTATGACTGAGAACCAAATCAATAAAATATACTTTTCAAAAATTAGGTTCAAGTCATAAGATGGAGGGACAAATAAAATACATTTAGGAAAACCTTATATAAACCTAATCATTGGAGTAGGGAAAAATATGAAGTATGAATGGAAAACTTAGGAAGAGAGCATTGATATTAGATAGCTAGATGCTAGTTTTCCTCGAATACATTTATATATGTGATGTCATGTTTTATTAGTTATCCACTTTTGAGTCATTGATTAGATAACTATGATGTTTCATGATACAGTATTGACTTTGATGTATCATTTTACATTTGGCATGACTACATGCTGATGATATATATCAATGCTTTCTCCATATTTATGTTCCAATGTGTTTATCTGATGTTATTGTTGCTTTAAATGTTTAAAATTCTGAAAAAAATGAATGTATTTTGTATTTTTTAATGTTTCCCGACTTTTCCCGATTTTTTCGCCGATGTTGCTGAGAAGTTGTATTCGGGACCCTTGCTGACTTTTTGCCGAGGCCGACTTTTTCAGCATTGATAAAAAATAACAAACATAGCCGTCACATCTCTTCTCACAGATACAACTACCACCATTCTAGCGGCTCTTGTTTTACAGTTTGTTCAATTTCATTCATTTAATAGAATTTGAGTTTACTGTATCACTGTGTCTATTGCCATATATATGTATATGTGAATATATATATGCTCTTTCATTTCGTTCTCAAATAAATCCGGATCACCTGCATACCAACACCCACTGTGGCTTGAAGGGCTAGCCAAGGTAATGGACAATGGTGAGAGAGAGGTTACATAAATATATCGATCTTTCCCTTTCGTCAAGTCAAAAAGCTTTGAAGGTGATGTAAGAGTGAGACAAGGCCGAACACAGTCTCATGCCGAAAGGGTTGGGCATCGAACTCTGTAAGTTTAATGGGCTGAGGTATTGTTTGTTTGCACTAGGGCCTGATTTATGGATTGGGTGGATAATATGATGTGACCAAGGCTCTGTAAAACCTATATAGACCATGTGGTAAAATAGATTGGCCAAGTGCTAGTCTAGTGTGCGTAGGCCATGCTTGAAGAGTTTAACTTGAAAACCCTCCTCATTCATTGCTTTGTTTGAACTCATTACCCAAACAACTTCCCGAATATTGGGGTGTGAATAAGTAACAAGAAGCGAGGGGGTGGGGGTTGGAGAAATCTAGATAAGGTGATTTTTGAGATAGCATGGAGAGAAGAGGTGTGGGAAAACCTGGATTTTGGGTCAAGATCAGGTGGGAGATGAGTGTGGTGGGGAAAGTTGACACCAATATTTTTTGGGGAAGTGGATAAGGGAAGTACTTAGCACTCGTCTCCTACGAGAGATGAAGAGGTGTTTCTTGTGGCGAAGGAGTCGACTATAGGAAGCTTTAAGAATGGGAAGGAGGTATGATCATGAGTGAAGGCATATTGAAGTTGGGTATGGTGGCGCTTGCAGTCTTCATCATACCACTGGTTTATGGGGTAGATGGATTGAGTGGAGTGGGAATAAGTTTTAAGGGCAACTTTCCAGATGGTAGATTAAAGATGGGTGTACTTGGAAAAGGTAGGAATGGAGGGATGTGGATAGACTCGAAAGGGAGCATCTAGTGGACAATGGAAGTGAAGGTGTCGAAGTCCCTCTCATTAAAGAGGGTAGTGGTCTGAAATGGGCCTGGAGGGAGAGGGTTTGTGGGTAGCGGGGTGTAAGTTTGAAGGGAAAAGGAGAGGGGAGCATGGTCAGTGAAAGGGATGGGGTTGATCGAGCAAGTGATTAATGAATGAGAATAAGTCTTGGATGGAAAGGATTGGAAAGTAGGATACTGAGAAATAGGGAAGGCTGTTAAGGGTCAATAGCTCATGGGATTCTACAGGTCGCCGGAGGTGTTTGTTGTATTTTGTAAAAGCCCCAAAGCATCATCAAATGATCGATGAAGTCCCATTGAAGTTGGAGTGATCTCCTGAATACAGAACATATCCCTAGAGTGGTCACAAAGAGGGACATGGAGGGATCTGGTGCAGGAATTGAAACCACCTAATAGGATAACCTCCTCCACTATTGAATGTTGAATGATGTCAGAATATAAATCCAAGTAGGGGTCGCCATCATACTTGCCATCAATAATAAACTGAGATGAGGCGAGGAAAAAGTAACAGATTGCCATGTAGAGATATATGAGAAGAGGAGATACTCTGTCGAGCTAGACCCACATGAACTTGGAAAACTCATCCACTGCTACCATAGAGACCCTACCTTGAAGGGAGTCACTTGCTAAGCATGTCACAAAACTTGAATCTAGAACAACACATAGAGATCTAGTTTCCTCCCTATAGGAAAAAAACCATTTATAATTTGCAATGTCTGGAAGTGGATTTATAAAACTCTCATTGGTCTCAATAGTAAAAAGTATATTAGATGAATCTAGAGCATCATATAATATGCTTGATGAAGACCAGAATTACCTATTACCATTCAAACACCCCACTGGAAACCCCACGCTCTTTCGTCTCCTGCACTGGGCTAGTCATTTAGAGAAACCAAGCTGAGAGTACTCAAGAGGCAGCGAGTCTTGAATAATGGCCCGTAGGTCTCAGAGGATTGCCCATTTCTGTACTTGTTTGTTGGTGTGACTAGCTCCTTGGAGCGTTTCAGCTTTGTAACTTGGGATCTGGTGAGATCGACATCTAGGAAAATCCTAGTAGGGAGAGAGAACAACTTTCACTTGGCTCTGAAAGCTCGATGTTGATTGCTTGTTGACCTAAAATGGATGAATAGTGTAGAATCATGATGAGGGGAAGCTTGCTGTAATGAAATATCATGAAGCTTGAGGTAATCTCGAAGGAACATGGCACCCACCTATATGGGGTTCGGAAAAGGAGAGGGTGAGGGAAGCCCTCTGACCTTTAGGTTCAACTCATGAGCCCTCTGAATTTGCTCTTCAAGGAGATTGGCTTGTACAACTTCCTCGACTGCAACAAGAGGAGGGGTGGTATTGTCACCACCCCTGACAACTTTTGCTTAAGAGTTAAGATGCGTCTTGTTTCTTTTTTGGAAATGGCTTCTTGGTTGTGGATCCCTTCATGCTTATTTTTAAGGTTGAGAATTTCATCATGTAAGGTATCATTTGAGGGTTGGAGGAATTCTGGTAGATTCTCTTCATTCAGTAATTGCCGTAGGGATAGGTTTTGTGATTCCACCTCACTTATTCAATTTAAAAGAATGGGCATTTCCTATTTGGCCTATTGCATCTTTGAATGAAACTCGTTGGTTTTGGTTTCTAGAGTTTCCATTCGTTGGGATGTCTAGAATGAGAAGTTTGATTCCAACGTTATATCTCTAGGGTTGTAAATTGGTCCTGGTTAGTACAGTATACCATGCCCTTTGATTGTGTTATATATATATAACATAATAAATATTAAATAACAACAGAATAAAATAACATCAATATATTAATATTGATGATAATATTAATTATTAAAGGTTATAACTCTATGAAGAGTCACCTTGTGCCCTTCTAGTAAATATATATATGGGCCTTTATATATTTGTAAATCATCATATCTTTTACAGTGTTCCACGGGGACGTGCCTCCCAAGGTCAGGGGCTTGCCCCCTACGCTTCCCACGCCCCGGGGGCTCGGGGGCTCCATGGGAAACGTTTCCCAACGCCCCCCTTTCTGCGAAACTTGGGGAAACGCGGCTCTAGGAGTTTCCCGGATTGGGGGGCTCCCACACGCCCCCTCCTGGAAATGTGAGGCTCCGACAGGCCCCCACTGCCCTCGATTTTTTAAATTTTTTTACTTAAAAAAGAAATGGCTCGTCTTAAATTTTAGGCTTTTACACTAAATGGTCATTTTAAAACGAAATATAAACAAATAAAAAGAAACAAACATCGATATGATATGCTTGGCTATAACGATTACATTAAATTACACTAAATTCTTCGGGAACATAAGCATGCTAGTATGCAAATGGTGATGGGATGAGGAATTGATATGTTTATATGTTGTGGTTCATATTTTTATTATTTTTCTTTTTTCTTTTTTATAATTTTAGAGACCGACCCCCCTATGTTAGGGACCCTGGCGCCTCCCCGCCCCCCCGTCCCCCAAAATACCCCAAAATTTTGGGGTGTCTCTACACGTCCCCAATGTGCGTTTCCCCGCTCCCACGCCCCCCCGTCCCGGAAACTTGGTGGAACACTGATCTTTTATAATCAATTACATATTATTTTATCCATTCATGGATTATTGTTCGTTGGCTTATTTGTGCTGGTTATTCCAGTAAGAAATGATTTTTTATCGTTTCATTGGTATTAGAGCCAAGTATATGATCCGATCGTTGGCCTTCATTTCAGAGTTTCTCTGAAACTGATGGTCTTTGACCAAAAGTTCAGGTCTGTGGCCTCTCCTCCTGTGTTGCTCCCTTGCTCGCTACTCCAACACATGCATTTCCTGTTCCACTCGCACGTTCCATCCTACACGTTCATAGGAGTTGTTTTAGTGCTCCCACTTTGTATTGATATCACTTTGTACCTTACAGTCCCTTTGACCTACTTATTGGAACCCACTAGAAGAAAAGGAAAAGAGAAAAAATAGAGAAAACAAGATAGAAGGCTTGAAACAACTGAAAAATACTTCATAAAACTTTCCCTGGACATTTCCAATGCTAGGAAATGTCCAAGGGGGTTTCCTAGGTTCTTTGCAGGGTGTTTCGTGTGAAATGGAACCTTTTCAACATATTTCCCAAGGGGAAATTGCCGCTGGGGGGGCTTTTGATGTAAGAGGTGAGAATCCTTCAGTATTTAAGTAAACAATAGCATTTGCTTCTGATGTTATATTATACTGGGCATTCAAAGATATATCAGAAATTACAGACACATATACAGATAGCGAAATGGGTGAATTATGCTAGAGGGATGTTGGATTTGACTATTAACTGAGAATCAACGTAAAATAGAATAGAAGTAGATAATCTGAGTTAATTCCCAAATGGTTTACTGTTTTACGTAAGTCTTTAATGATGTGGCATTCAAAGCATTTTAACTGTTGCCAACATGGCTGAAATTCCTTCTTCTTCACTAGGGTCAAACTGGGGAATAGAGTGAGTGTCAAATGTACTAGATGCTCTTGATGGCTCTGTAGATGCTATTTATATCAAGATGATATTATTAGGCAGACCATAACGATTCTATAGTACTTGATACTGGCCAGGATAATTTGTCAGTCATAGTAGCCCTATTGGCTCATTTACTTTTAAGTCTTACCTTATCATGCCTCACCATTTAGCCTAAACATTCATGGTTCTCTTTGGGCTTTTTTTAGTCATTTTAAAGGATTTCTTTCATTATGTCCCTATACCATATCTGTTCAGAAAGTTCTAACTTTGATATAAAATGCAGATTATTGCATCTGAAAATGAAACAGTACAGTGGACTACACCACTTGGATTACCAGTTGTACAGCCTTATCGAAAATATCAAAGACAGATGGTATGTGAAATAAACTTTTATACATGTTATGGTATCAGTAATTTGTAAATAGTTCCTGATTTGAATAATAAAGTTGTATTGGATATATGGATGTCTATGCAGATCAAGACATCTCTTCAGACTTTGGCCCTACGGTGTGAGAGTGATAAGGTAAGCCATTCTTGTTTTTAGTCAGTGATTCGGTGCCAATTTCATGAAGTCAATGGATTTAGACTCTCAGTTCAGCTGTTTGTGTCAATGCTAGCAGTTGATCTTAAATCCAAATTCAGATATTACAAATTTTCTGTTTCAATGTATTTTTAGGCTTTTGTAAAAAATTTAAAAATAGATACAAATGACAGTAGTCCATGTGGTTAGTAATAGTTTCCATGCAGCCTCACTATTTACTAGCATTAAATTAAAGCTAGAATCTCATTAATCTTGCCATCCTCCTTTCTTTGTTGTGGGATTCTGCTATGTGGACTTGTAGATGAGGGCTACTTTGGGCAGTTTTATGGAGGGGAGTTTGGAGAGATCAGAGAGTGAACTCGTTTGTAGTCCAATACTAGGTAATAGGCCTGTCTTTTCAACTGGAGCAAGATGGCCCTTGGAAGCTCCTTATCCAAAGTAGCATCCCACACAAATGTGGGCATGTGTATTTGACCCCCCTTTAGTTCAGCAGTTTCAATGAATTCCAAGCTATACTTTTAGTGTTTCTTTGTCCCAAAATACCAATGGCAAATTGGGTAAGGCGAAAACAAACATGGGATGAATCAATGGGATGAAGCAATGTCCTTCGCTGGATTGAAATGGGTCAAGTGTTTGAAATAGAGACCCCATGAGCCCATGAAATACAACCTAGAGCAGTATATCTAATCTTGATTGTCCTTTGGTTGGAATGAAAATACAAAGAAGCCCACCCCACAAGCCAATAAAGAGTCCTCCCCGCATCCTAGACATCTAAGATTCTGAAATCCATTTATTCTAAATTACCAGGATTTGGATATGTATTCGAACATGGACTCAAATCCGGATCTGTCACATTTCTGAAAAGCCAGGATCTGGATACAACAAGTATAAAAATATAATTATTTTTTTATAATTTTAAAAATAAATTATAGAACTTATGGAGATAAGTGAATGATGAGAGGAGGGTTGAGCATAGGAGAGGAATGGAGGATAGGGGAAAGACTGCAATGGAGAGTTGGGCAAGGAATATACAAGGGTTGGACAGGAAACTCGTTGGCAAGGAGAAGCAGGCCACAGATAGGGAGAGAGCTAAGCCATGGGCAAGGAAGGCGTAGAGGAAGGATCAGGCATGGTGAAGAGGGCCATGGGTGGGCTTTGATTGCCCTTGGGTGCTAGAATGGTATGAATTAGTACAAGTATGGCCATGGCTCTTCAATTGGCTTTGAAGAGGAATTGACTTTTATTTTTGTAGGTTTGTAGCATCCACATGGGTTTGACAATATTTATTGGCATCAGAGTCCTTTAAAGGAGCAACCCCTTGACTACATCCCTTTAAATGCTAATGGGGAATGTGTCTCCCTTTAGCATGTGTGGAATCTTTCCTCTCGTCCAGTGGGGAACTCAAGGGTGGGTTCTATGGTGGAAGGCTATTGTGAGACGTACAATTAACTTAATAAGGGGTTGGGGCAGGATGTTGGCTCAGAGGAGGTGGAAGGAGATGTGGCTAGCCAAGAAGCACTTAGAGGAGGTTCGTATATTTCTTAAATAGTTTGTTCATAATGTCACTCTTCAGAAATAATTAGTCGAATTAGTGATGATAGTGCGACGTGGGGAGGGGTATCTTACCCACGGGGCCAAGGTTCGTTCTCGGCTTCAATGGATCAAGGATGGGGATGATAGGTCCAAATTTAATTTTGTTTTCTCAGGAAGGAAGGTTGTACTGGAAAGAGTGTTTGGTCTTCATAGAATGGATGGTTTACTTGTTGAGGATATGTGCTAACAGGTGGTCTGATTGTGGCTCGAGATGCTTGTTGTAGGCTGGTCCCTCGCAAGGTCTTTTGTGGTGACATGGATAGATTGGATTTGGATACTACTAGAGATGAGATTTTTATTGGATTGATTTCCATGAAGAATAGCAAATCCCTTGGGTTGGATGGTTTGCCTTGTGAGTTCTATGAGTCTAGGTGGGACTAAAACATGTATGATTTTTGTTCTTTAGCAATTGAAGTCTTCTTTTTTGGTCACCTTTTCGATTTTGTTGATTCCTAAGAATGTTGCATGAGACTCCATTGGGGGTTGGAAACCTATCGCATTGCCTTTGATTGCATACAAAATCATGGCAAAGGATTTATCTCTAAGAATTCACATAGTGACGAGGTATGTGGTTCGATTGGGACAAACGGGTTTTGTTTAGGGGAGGTTCATTCTTGATACAATGGTCTTAACCTGGCAGGCCATGGAGTGGGACAGAGAGACGTGTCAATAGTGTAGGATGTTGAAGATTGATTTTGATAACGCTCGTGATTAGGTTGATTGGTCCTTCATCTATAAGTTGATGACATGCTTGGGTTTGGTTCATGCTATGTAGGCATGGTGAACACTCTATTCTCTAATGCTGCATCTTTTGTGTCGATGAACAAGGCCCTATCCCCTCAGACTACTTTACATTAGTTTATTAGGTAGGGTTTCCCTCTGGTGTTGTATATATATGTGTTTCCTGTGGATGCCCTGGGGTATTTGTTGGATAGATTAGGGGTATTATGCTTCTAGATGGTTAATAACCATATTATGGATGACTCCCTTTTATCAGTTTGGGTTGATCGGGGTTTAGTTGATGGTGCCCTTTCTTATTTGGATACATTTTGTAGTGCTTCGGGTGCTATCGTTAGTCCTCACAAGATTGACTTTTGGTTGATTGGGTTGGATTTTTCATCACCTTGGATCTCGATTGCTTGGTCTTACATTTGTTTGGGGCAATTGTTAGGTATCTTGGTATCTTGTTTGGTATAGGTTTTTCGTTAGTGGCTATCTAGGTTTGGTGTTTGCAGAGATTACAATGCAAACTTCATGGTTGGCAATGGGCATCACAAGTATTTTATCTTTGGAAGAAAGTTGACATTGATGGGTTGTATTCTTCAGGATTCTAATGTTTACTATGTTTCTTGTTGGTTTCCTAGTTGAGCTCAGTTCCATTGACTTTAGCATATATCCAGTTATACTTATGGTATACGTATGGAGGTGCTAAAGGTCTACCCTTAGTTGTTTGGGATGTTTGCGCCATTCCAAAGGATGAAGGGGGGTTGGGTTTGATTAATGTTCCAATATATGGCATTGTTTTGCTAGCCAAGTGGATAGTGAGATGTTTAGAGGGATAGGCACCTTGGCAGGTTTTGTTCGAGCATTGGGTGCTTTCAACACAACATATTGGCAGGGTTCTGTGGATTTTGTTCTATGCAACATCATCTCTTCCCTCGCCCTATTTTAGGTTGATGGTTCTATCTTGTTTTAGAATATCTGTGTGGCATGGAGATTTGTGTCTCCATTTGTCTGATAAAATTGGAGGGTAGTCAAGCAGGGTGGTATCTTGTCTTTCGTCTGATTCGGAGTTGGCATGGTCTAGGGATTTGTGTAGCAGAGATGTCGTGGTTTTAGCCATGTCTATTGAGTCAAAAGGGTATCTTCTATTGGTGTGATTTATGAGACTCAATGATTAGGTCATGGAAAGAGTGGGGATCTCTTGCTTAGGAGTTTGGGCTCTTGATGTTTGATCAACCCTTGATCATAGAGTTGGGTGCATTTATTTTGAACCCTGTGTTCCTTAAAATGAGCATCAAGGTACTTGAGTCGTTTTAGAGGGATTGGGAATGGAGTTTTGGTATAACAATGACACAATATGATTCTCGTCATCTTTATTCTTTTCTTCATTAGAGGCACCCCTAATCTCTGGTGCTCAACGAGTGATGGGATTTGACAAATCCAGAGGTGTAGTGGGTTCGTCATGTTCACAATGCTGTTGATTTTTGGGCAGCATCGAGAGCCTTTCCCTAGAAAAATTGGCATCAACCTAGGACTGAGAAACTGGTCAAGGACCAGGATATTTATGACATGAGATCTCCTCAAGCAAAGGAGATAACATCAACATAAAACCTTTCTTATGATAAAGATTCGAGAAGGCAAGTTGACCATTGAAAAGAGGACCAGTACTTAATGGTTGAGTCACAAGGACTCAAACCCGAAAGTCTTGAAAAACCCTAAGGGTTCTAGGGCACATTTGATCAAGTAGGGGCTAGAAGTTAATTTGTTTAAACCTTCATGAAAATTTAGAAGATCTTTTAATGTTGCTTCTAAGTTGATCATTGAATAATCCTTCTTATTTATGATAATGCACCTTGAGTTGCCACGTGTACCATAAAGACCAAGAGAAGGGTCTAAGATGAATTGGTTAAGGAGTTATGGTCATGGAACCCCAACAAAGGACCAAAATCCCACCAATGAAGGACTAAGAACCCCAATGAAGGTCCAAGAGCCCACTAGTAAAGGACCAAAAGGCCAAGCTAAAAGTCAAGTTCTTTTATGAAGGGTTAAAAGTGCAAATAAAATATTAAAACCCTAACTAAGTGTATTTTTCTATTTGTTTATACTTAAATCTATGGAAGTGATCCTCGAAGGTGAAATATAAATAGAGAGTGCTCTCATTTGAACAACATACATATGATTTCTATCTCTGGTTCTCTCTCTCTCTCTCTCTCTCTCGTGACAAGTGCAAGTGATGAAGGTGGTCTTTTAAGTGTTTTCTCACCTAACTGAACTCTGCTCTTTCCTACCCGAGCTCATTTAAATGCTTGATCTGCCTCACGGAACCCTATTAGGGTCTTTTCGGTCCACCATAATCCTATTGGGGCACATATTCAGCCACTTGAGCCTTAGCTAGTGAAGATACCCGACAACTGTGGTAGAGACCAAGGTTTGGCATCCATGCTAGAGGCATACTTGAGGCACTTGAGCTCATTTGGAGCCTTGTTAGGGCTTGCTCCTGGCACCTTTGGCATCCGACAACTCCATATGGGCCTACAACAGACTTCTGTGGCACCTAGCAGCCCTATAAGGGCTCATGCCAATCACTCGAAGGCATTGAATTCCCTACTAGGACCTTAACTTAGATCCCAAGGCTCTAAATCAGGAAGCTAAGTATTTATTCCAAGGATCGAGGGTTTGGACAGTCAACAAAAATCAAGGAAAGTCTTCTCCTTGGTCATCTGGGGGCCTCAAAAATCATCATTTAGTGAATGACAACTCTTTTTGGTCAACAACAGTCTTAAAAGGTCAACGATTTGGTCTATACAGTTTCTGTTCAACTGATTGTAGAAGTTAGGGTTTGATGAGATACTCTTCTCTTTGTATCTCAGATCAATGATGGCAGTGATTAGGGTTTGATGAGATACTCTTCTCTTTGTATCTCAAATCAATGATGGCAGTGATTAGGGTTTGATGGCAGGGTTTCATCTACAAGCTATATTTATCTTGTAAAGTGTTGCCATAGAATTTCATCTTTGTTTTTCATGGCTTGATGTTATCATTGAAAGGGCTCTCTTCATGTTACAATTTAGATCTAAGATTAGATCTGCATTGTCTTGATTCCCATGATTGTATGTGTGCATGAAGACACCATATGATGGAGAGATAAAGGGACTGGCTCCTACAACTAGACTAGGGCTTTGTGATAGCCTTTGATGTGATCCAACATGGCAATGTAGCTACAAGTCCTAAATGAAAAGATAAGTACTTGGTCTCACTATTTCTGTATACCCTTATGTGTGAAAGGGTTTTGTTGTTCATCCTCATTTAATGTATACTTGCTCTTCTATCATGAAGCTATCATAAGAAAGGTTGCTGGGTTTTTTCCCTCTGAAGGAGAGATGGTTTTCTCAGGGTAAATTACGGTGTCGACTTTGTATGATTGTTGTGATGTGATGTGTTTATTTCTCGCTCTATCGTGTTTACTATTACATCTGGTTAATGTTATACTGCTCATACATATAATTGATCCTTTCATGTGTAATTGTGCTAATGATTTTTTTTTTTTGTAAATTACTTATAATGACGATTTTACGAAAGTATCTCAAATTTCAACAAATGTTTGGTTGGTGTGGATTTTATATAAGTTGCATTTTTCAAGGAATTCCATCTGAGACTAGGTTGGTTTAGATTGGCCTCTTAGATGGTATTTGCCTAGTTTGTCAGTGACTGGAGATATCAAGCATATTTGTTGAAGTTGTCTGTTTGCTAGGAAGTGTTGGAGTTACATTGAGGATCATCATCTTGGTTTGTTCCAAAACAAGCTGTATAGAAGGGTTGTTGTCTTTAGGGATGGGTAAGCCCTTGTGTAGGATTTCTTTTGTGGTCTATGGAACTGTTTATGGATTTCCTCTCTATTTGTGATATGGAAGCTCTAGTGTAAGTATGTGTTTGATCAAGAGATCAGCTAGAAGTCTTTTTTTATTGCTTTATGGAAAGATGAGGTATGCCACCAATTGTTGACTAAAGGATTCTTGTTGATCAAGGATGTTGAAAAATTTGGCTTTTGTTTTATATTTTGACTTTATTTTTGCTTTTGTTAGTTTGAGCAAAAGGTTATGGTAGGCATTGTATATACCCCTTCCACGCTTCGCAATTTGGTTTGTAAATACCATAATTACCAGAATTGGCATCCCCTACTAAGATTTCACACCGAAATCTCGTTGGAATCAAGGAATCCAATTGAAGGAACCGAGTCCTAAAATTGGGAATTAGTGCCTTCAACTAGAACCAGATTCCCATTTTTTTTAAAATCAAAATTTAATAACAAACAAACCGGCCATAAAACCCACGAGAGAGCATTTTGACCCCAAACTGACTCAAAAATGCAAGAGAGCTTACCATCAGTCATATAATAGAGAGAGGACACTCGACTTCAGGAGCCTGCAGCACCAACTGAGAGTAGTGAGCAAATTGCATTGGGGCAAGGACGACCCTATGCACATGTTGAGGTATGGCGCTTTGGGCATCTAGTTTTCGTTTCTAGTTTCATTGTTTCGACTTCATGTTCTCCACATTAGACAATCGTTTATTGTTTTTAGTTTATTGGTTGCTTGTTTTTAGTTTTCACTAGTTTTAGAGTGTGCATTTCTTGTGCATGCCAACAAGCATACGCAACACATGATTGATGTGTATGCTTGTTGGCATGGACATACTCCCAATGTATGCCAACATGGCACACATGCTTGTTCAAGCCTGCCAATAGGCTAGTGTGTGCCCTTTTGGCATACAAAAGGAGCTTGTGCATGCCAACAAGCCTGTATGCTATGTATGCTCGTTGTCATGCATAGGCTCCCTATGTATGCCAACAGGGCACACACACGACAGTGCTCTAAGAGATAAGGTGACACCAGAATCTATGAATCATTTAATTTTGAGATTTTAGTTTTTTTGCTTTTATATTTTATTATGTTGTTATAAATTAATATATAAATATAAAATATATATTTATAAAATTTAGGGTTAGGGTTTCAATTCCTATTTTTGGGATGAGTGTCGAATACACATCGAAATCTTCAGTCGATTTCGACTGCACCCACGATTCTTGTAACCTTGCTAATATGTTTGTGTGATTATAGGAGGTATATATGTGTGTGTGTGTGTGTGTGTGTCATGAATATTTAATATCTGTTTAATATGAATTTAATATAAAATAACAAGTTTAATATAACTATATGACTTTTCAACTTTAATAAAACATTATAAGTCAATATAAACGTATACTTTAAGCAAGTAAATAACTTAATATACCTATATAATTTAATATAACTTGAAATAAATTTATGACTTTATAACTTTACAATTTAATGTAACCCCACTAGTTAATATTGTTGAAGTTTTACCTAGGAAGTGGTTGTTAACTCATGCCTTGGGGTGGACAAGAACACTTTAATAAGTGGTCCCTAGCCTAATTAAACTGTGAGAATGACTTTATGATTAAGTGACATTTTAATGAATGTTTGAGTTTATGTTTTAAAAGTGTCTTTATGAGTATTAATAAGGGTGTGCAATAAATTCTCATTTATTAATTAAAAACTGATTTTTTAATGAGGAAATGAGATGGGCCCTAGATTTCATTTAGTTGGCTTTTAATCTAAAGGTGGAAGTTACTCAAGGTGGAAGGGCCATTGATCTCAAGGTGGAAGTTACTCAAGCAAAAAGGGCTTGAGAAAGGCAAATAGAGATAATTTACTTTCAAGAGAGAATTTTTGAGAGAGGAGGAACAAGAGAAATTTCAAAGAGTAAGCCCTTGCAAAAATTTCCAAATTTCAAGAAGAGGAGAAGGGCACAAATTTCAAGGAGACTGTGCCAACAGATTGGCACACACCTCGAGGTGACTGTACAACAGGAATCTGTACAGCAATAAATCGTACACCATCACGATTTTCTAGGCAGGGCCGTACTGTACTTTTTCTGTACAACACGGAAATCGAGGTAAGTGGGCATGATTTTCGAGGTAAACATGACAACATTTAATGCTGTAGCAGACCGCACATGTGCACGCTTTTCAAGGCAAAGAACATGCCATATAGTCGCATGTGTGCGCTGTACTGGCACAGGAATCGAGGTGCTGGAAAATTTCAGACTGTGAAAGTTTGTTCAGAATTTACCCCGAGGATGATTTGACATGTATTTCGAGAAGAAATACTGAGATAAATACTGCTGTAATTTTTGTCTTTATTTGCCAGAAGAACAAAATATCTCTATGAAGAACAAGTTTTCCCTTCGGGGTTTTTCCTGGGTCAATTTGACTAAAAATTTGAGCATTTAATTTTCATGTGTGGCTGATTTTAAATTTATGAGTAAGAGTTTAGGGGGGTTTTAAATTTTCAAAGTTCAAAAGTTGAAAAGAAATCTCATGTGTTCTATGTTTTCAGTGAAAAATTTCATTTTTTAATGCACATGCAATGATGGGGTTTGGGCATTAAATCACATGCTAAACTGAAACTGAAACCGGGTTGGGGTTCTTGAAAATTTTCATCGTATCAGAACATGATTGAAGGCTGAAAATTACACAAAAATAAATTTCAGACTTGGCGAAATAAGGGAAAACATGGTTGTTGAGCAAAACAGGTTCTTGAACTTTCTTGTAGTGATGGCTACCGGTCTTAGGATCGAGGACAGGTTAGATGGGGTTGTAAATTTCATTCCATGGAAGGCTAGAATAGTGTTGATTTTACAGGATAGTGAGCTATGGGATATAGTGAACAACACTACAACTAACCCAGCGACTGTTCCCACAGATGCTACAGCTAAAGCCACATTTGACAAGAGCGATATAAAGTCCAAAAGAATCCTTCTTCATGCAATAAAAAATCTTGTGATTCCATACATATCAGGTAAAGATCATGTCCATAAGATGTGGACTGCATTAACTAATTTTTACCAAATTTCCAATGAAAATCGAAAAATGGTATTAAGGGAGAAGTTAAAGAGCATTCGCATGAACAAGGGTGAGAATATGACTACTTACCTCACCAGGATTACACAGGTTTGTGATGAGCTTGGAGCTATTGGGGAGGTGATAGAGATGCCGAGTTGGTGCGTACAACCTTGAATGATGTGACGAAGCCATGAGCTGTATTTGTGGAGTCAGTGGTTGCTCGTGAGCACATGCCTTCATGGGATCACCTTTGGGATGATTTCATACAGGAGGAGACCTGTAGGGGATATGTACAGGGCGATACATTTCACAACAATGATGATGAGGAGAATGTGGCCTTAGTAGCAAAGGGGAAGAAGAAGAAGTTCCAGAAGGGTTCCAACCCAAGCAACATGATGGAGAGAACAAGGACATCAGCAAAGTGAAATGCTTTGCTTGTCAGAAGTTTGGGCATTATGCTGGACAATGCCCAAACAAGAAGAAGAAGAAATAACAGACAACAACTTCAACAGAGATTGATGAGTATGCTGCTAGATTTGAGAGAGAGTTTTCTTTCTTTGATGGTGGTTGTGTAAAGAGAGCATCATCCATCACCAGCAAAGATTTTGAGGATTACATGGAGCATTCCATGATCGTTGGGCATTCACTGAGTGCTTCCACTATTTCCTCCACTTGATACATTGATAGTGGAGCTTCAAGTCACATGACAGGTGATTGAGACATGTTCACTGAGATTTCAGAGAAAGACGTGGAGTTGGAGGTTGTTTTGGGCGATGATACAATGGTGAGAGCAGTTGGGCGTGGGATAGGTCGCTTTGACAAGGAGTCCATGGAGCCCATGGTACTGAGGGATGTCTTGTACGTCCCTGGGTTAAAGAAGAATCTTGTGTTAGTTTCCACGAATGAATACAGAGGCCTTGGGGTATATGTCCTAGATGAGAAAGTTTACATCTTTCCCGAAGTAGAGGGTCCATTTGCTTCATATGCGATTGGAGTTAGATGCAGGAAACTGTACAAGCTTCTCTTCCAGCCACATCATGCACTGGCACACACTCAGAGCAGCAACGAGTTATGGCACAGGAGGATGGCCCACCTTCATCATTCAACTTTGAGGATGTTGAGAGACATGACCATAGGTTTGCCAGATCTCAGTACAAAGTAGAGTGGTGTATGCAGAGGGTGTGCTTTGGGAAAGTACACCAAGACTGCTTTTTCGAGCAGTGACAATAGATCAAAGGGAGTATTGGAGTTGATTCATTCAGACGTATGTGGTCCTATGTCTTTTGCCTCGTTGACATGTTTTGAGTATTACATTACTTTCATCGACGGCTTTTCCAAGAAGACCATTTACTTTCTGAGAAGCAAGAAGTTAGAGGAGGTCTTGCTTCGGTTCCAAGAGTTCAAAGCTCTTATGGAGAACCAGACAGGAAAGAAGATCAAGGTGCGCAGGTTGGATAATGGGGGTGAGTTTACTTCCCATGCTTTTGATGAGTTTTGTAGACAGGAGGGTATCAGGACTCAGGAGGCAATTGACAGTTCCTTACACTCCACAACAGAGTGGGGTGGCTGAAAGGAAGAACCGTGCGATAGTGGGAGCAACTAGAGCTATGCTGCATGATCATAGTCTTCCTTTCTTTCTATGGGAAGAGGCCTCTAGTGAACCTGTTTTCGTGCATAACAGGAGTCTGCACCATGCCTTGAGGTGCGAAACTCTCAAGGAGATGTTCACCGAGAAGAAGCTTGAGATATGCCACTTTCGCATTTTTGGATGTCTTACATACTCACATGTCCCTTTTGAGAAGAGGACAAAGTTGGAGGCTACTGGAGAGGGGTATTTTTGTTGGTTATGATGAGGTCTCGAAGGCTTATCGGAAATAACTTCCTACACAGAGGAGAGTTGTAGTGAGGGAGGTGAGATTTGAGGAGCGAGCCTTTAGGAGATCTTGAGATTCTATAGAGGGGCAGCAAGTTACTCCACAAGTGACAACATCTCAGAGTTCAGCGAGTCAAGGCACAAGGTCACATGTCTCAGGAGTGACTGGGTCACATGTTAAAGGTACATCAGTTTCAGGGACATGTTCACGGGTCACAGGTTTACAGGTTACACCTTCATGTGATTCGGGTACACATGGTTGAGGTTCAAGTTCACTAGGTACAGGATCTCAGATTGTAGGTACTTCTTCAGGGAGACATATGTCAGGTTCACATGGATCTCAGACCGTAGGTACACATGGTTGAGGTTCAGGTTCACCAGGTACAGTAACTCAGATGAGGATGTAGAGGAGGGTCTTCCACATGATGCTACTTCCAGGAAGAGAAAGCCAAGTTGGCTTGGGAGCTTGTGAAGGAAGAAGAGGAGTTTGTGGGGGCACCCACAAGGGAAGTTAGAGAGAGCAAGGCACCTGAGAGATTTTCCAGCTACATGGCACATTTGAGTAGCTTGCGTGAGTCCGAGCTTACTACTTATGAGGAGGCTTCCATACATCAAGTTTGGAGGGATGCCATAATGGAAGAATAGAATTCCATCATGAAGAATGGTGTGTGGGAGGTGGTTCCTAGACCAGAGGTGAAGTCAGTTGTGACTTCTAAGTGACTATAAAATCAAGCATGCCGCATATGGCAGGATCGAGAAGTACAAAGCTCGGTTTGTAAGATGAGGGTTCTCATAGATATAGGGGGTTGATTATGATGAGACCTTTGTGTCGGTTGCTAAATTTTCTTCGATTAGAGCAGTGATCTCCATTGTGGTAGAGATGGGTTGGAAGATCCATCAGATGGATGTGAAGACAGCTTTTCTGAACGGTCTTCTATAGTAGGAGGTATAGCTAGAGCAACCACATGGATTTGAGATTCATGAGAGAGATTCTCATGTTTGCAGGCTGAAAAAGGCTGTGTATGGTCTGAGGCAAGCCCCTCGAGCATGGTACTCGAGGATTGATTCTTAGTTGCTTTC
The DNA here is from genome assembly GCA_001517045.1 of Pseudotsuga menziesii. Taxonomy (NCBI): domain Eukaryota; kingdom Viridiplantae; phylum Streptophyta; class Pinopsida; order Pinales; family Pinaceae; genus Pseudotsuga; species Pseudotsuga menziesii. Next base: position 462,069 of record LPNX010679313.1, read on the forward strand.
GATTGGGTTTTGGAAGAGTGAAGCAGATCCCAACCTTTACTACATTGTGGTTGGAGGTGTGCCGCTCATTTTGCTGTATGTTGATGACTTGTTCATTACTGGAGGGGAGCACCTGATTGATGCATGCAAGAAAGATCTTGCTTTGGAATTTGAGATGACCGACCTTGGGTTGATGCAGTACTATTTAGGCATGGAGTTGTGGCAAGAGGATGGACATATTTTCCTGGGGCAAGGAAAATATGCTGCAGATGTTCTGAGGAGATTTCAGATGGAGGATTGCAGACCTATGTCCACACCCATGATCACCAACTAGAAGAAGCTTCATGCTTCTGAGGTAGAGTTGCTGGATCCTACTTTCTTTCGTCAGCTTATTGGTTTGTTGATGTATTTGGTCAACACCAGACCAGATATGAGTTTTGCAATGAACACTCAGTGAGTTCATGGTGGAGCCCAAGAGAGTGCATTGGACAACTCCAAAACACATTTTGAGATACCTTGCTGGGACTGTAGATTATGGTCTGGACTACAAGAGGTCAGGTGGAGTGGACCTAGTTGGCTTCATGGATTCAAATTGGGAAGGAAGTACTTCGAACCGGAAGAGCACTTCTAGTTGTTGTTTCAGGTTTGCCTCGGAGTTGTGTCGCGGTTCAGTCGGAAGCAAAAGTCCGTTGCTTTGAGTTCTGCAGAGGATGAGTACATGGAAACCAATCAGGCTAGTTGCAAGGCATTGTGGCTTTGCAAGTTCATGGTTGATTTATTTGGTCAAGAGCTGAGCCCTACTATCATTCATTGTGACAATCTGAGTTGCATCAGGCTCTCTGAGAATCTAGTGTTTCATGACAGGTCAAAGTACATTGAGATGAGATACCACTTCATTAGAGATTATGTCCAAAGAGGTGCTATGGAGTTACAGTACAGTTCTACAGATGAGCAGGTGGCAAATATGCTGACAAAGTCTTTGGGAAGAGGAAAGTACATATATTTCAGAGACAAGATGGGAGTGGTGAAAAACACCTTCCTCGGTAAGAGATTGACTCAATGAATAGGTCAGTAAATGGAGAGATTGACTCAATGAACATGTTTAGGGATTGGGCGTGTTAGTTTTTGTAGCTCAGATAGGTACTTCTGCTTAGGCCAAGTGTCGAGCATGTAGGAGTCGTCCAAAAGACTTCTCTAGGAGCTTGCTTGTGAAGGAAAGTGACTTTTATGTTATAATGGCTAAAAGGTGGCTTAAGTTGTGTCAACAAAAGATTAAGTTGTAGCCGTAGATCTCAAGTGATCCAAAAATCACCTAGGAGATCTAGAAAGCGCATTGTATTTGGTAGCCCATGGTATTTTAGTCATTGTAATGATATAAAAGGAAGCCTAAGGAGGGGAAGGTGGCACGATGTCACACAAAGTGAGTGAGATCTCATTAAGTAGTTGGAAACAGACTTTCAACCACTGTAATGTCCCCTTCCAACTAAACCACCCTGAGAACACCCTTTAACCTATCTTATTCCCATAGGTTCGAGCGGGTCTTAAAGAAAAGGGAATAATTGAGGACCGATAGCACTAGGAGTATAAAGGTACATCAATTCAGTATTATTAAGTCATCAGTGTAGAAAGAAGGCCATCAGAGTTCATATCCTAAAGCATGCGGAGCATGCAGGCCTTGTTTAGTCAGTATTAAAGTCAACGTCAAATTAGAATTGCATGCATGCAAAAGTGAAGCATAAACCCTAAAAGTGACATGCAAACCCTAAAAGTACATGCTATTCTATTTAAGAAGGGTTATTGGACCAACGAGAATAACTTTTGATTATTATATGATTTTGGGAGCTCTTGAGTAGCAGCACAGCGTGCGGCCACAATAGTTGGGGTTGAAGACGACGTCTTCGGCTAACAGGGTTTTGGCAGTGATATATTTGCCCTAGTCTCATCCAGGGTAAACCATCCAGGTTCACCATCCACTCTTCAATTTATTCATTCCTTTACAATTATCCAGTATCCATCGGAGATTGTTTGCAGGGGCACGCATGCAGTCGTAAGGGGGTTTTTAGTTGGAAAACCCCAAATTAGTCGCTGGGTTCTCAGATCTCAGTTTACCTTCAGAACCCTGACACCATTCTCATCATCAGTATCATACTCCAGTACCCGGTGATTATTAGATCCGGTCTTGCTCATTCGGAGTAGTTACTAGCAGTTTCGGGATCAGGGTGGCATGAGCAGCTAAACATCCAGATCAATTCGCTAGCCTGCCTAGAGACCTCAAAACTTCCGCATGTGTCAGGCATCCTCTCCGGCACTGGAAGACTACCACTCCTACAAATTCCAAGCTTCAACGGGTACCTCCTTCATTGAAAACGTCACTCTTAGCTGATCTTGGGTATGTGTTGCTGGGGTATCAGCGGAGGCAGAAAGTACCAATTCATCTTCAGATCGTCTCTTGATGCATGCATATTCTCTCAGGAGCATTTCAGCCAACTTATCAGTGGTAAGTGTTATATTCTATCCTATAAACCCTAACCCTAATTCCAGGTATAAAATAGGGAAATTTTGCATAGCAGTTTGCATGCCTGGCTATTTCAGTAACTTTGCATAGAATTAGAAAATATCAGTATTTGGGATATTACAGTGGTATCAGAGCATGTTCCTTGCCAGCTGTGGGCTTGAACATGAGAAGTAGATGAATACAGAAGAGGATACTTTTGTAACCAATAGGAAAAGGAGTAGGTACATGGAGGACTTTGAGGATATCCAACTAGAAGATACCAACTCAGACATGGACCCAACAGGTATACACTCTGACAGGGGAAAAGGAACAGGAGAAGATGAGGACAGGATGGAGTTTCGCAACCTAGTATCTGCATTGCAAGACTTAACCAGACGGAAAAAGGATGTACTTAATGCAATCAACAGATTATCGGCGAAACCAGAACCAGGTAACAACAGTACACCTCCTTCACCGGTAGATAGAGGGTCTACAAGCAGCAATGGGAAGGTTGCATACACCAATATACAAAATACACCTCACATATATATACCAGACCTTCCAACAGGCCTACTATGCCTCACTTCTTGGCAAATGCAGTAGGAGGTCCAATCATGCAGGTAGAGCCTAGCGAACCCTTTGGGGCTTATTTGTAGGAATACAGGGACTTAGGAGATGAATTCCATTTAGCCATGACTTTCTCAGATTTTTGCAACATGAAAAGCAAGAACCAACCAAGAGGGTTCAATAGAGCATTCAATCAGAATTTTGAGTTGCAACGCACATTGGGGAGACTGACTATCCCCAACTTTGATGGGATATCCAGTTGTTCAGCCAGGATTTGGGTACAAAAGTTAGACACCTACTTCCAACTTAACCCCATGACAGAGACAAATGCAATCGAGTTGGCTACTTTACATTTAGACGGGGAAGCACATGAGTGGTGGTACCACGGACTGGTGACATTGGGTCACAACACTATTACTTCCTACAGTGACTTCACTCAAAGGCTCATGGAGCGCTTTGATAACAAGGACCTAAAGATTCATTTCAGGAATCTTGCGTAGCTCAAGCAGACAGGCAGTGCCGAGACATTTATATCTGAATTCCAAAGAGTTTCAGCTATGGTATCTGACATATCAGAGAGTCTGTTGATTATGCTATTTACGGAGGCACTATTTGAGCCACTCCGCGGATGGGTGAAGGCCTACAGGCCAATTACTTTGCAAGATGCTATTAGTTGGACTTTGGACCTCCAAGATTCTGTACCAAAGAACAAGCAACCACAAAAAACTACCAATCTCTCGGAAAACAAGGAAAAACCTACCCATCTTCCAGAAAATAGGGAAAGGATAATCCCACAGAGGGAATGGTTGAATGAGGACGCACGACGAGACTTGAGAAGGAAGAACTTATGTTTTGCTTGCAAAGAACCTTGGGTACCAGGCCACAGATGTATGGGTAAAGGGAAAGTATACCTCATTGAGGTACTTCCAGATAGCAGTGAGGAAGATGAGTTGGAGCAGAAACCGGATGGAGAACTACACAGTACAAAATTGGAACAATTGCCACAGACAGCCACTATTGCCACCCCACAGGAGTCCCCACTTCCATGCTATCGGGATCAGGGGAAGTATCTAGGGACATCGTGCCATTGCTTTGATTGATGGTGGGGCCACCCACAACTTTATAGATGCCTCTTGGGTAGAGAGGAAAAGATTTCCCACTGAGGAATTTGAGGGCTTTACCGTTGTCATGGCTAGCAATCACAGGATGAAATGCACAGAGGATACCTTAGTTACAGGTACAACTTGGGAATTATACATTGGTGGACGACTTTTATGTGGTAGATGTGCCAGACACGAGCATTGTTTTGGGAGTACAATGGTTGTACTCAATTGGGAAATACTCAACCAACTACCAAACATTAGAGATGGAGTTCCTGGCACCAGATGGGAAGAGGGTAATCCTAAGGGGAATGCCTAATGAAGCTTCAGGGTCAGCCACAACAAAGGGGATGACCACCATATTCAGGCATGAGGACAAGACTCGCACAAGGAAATGGCCATCTCCAACACATAAGAAGTCAAGGAAGGAACAAAGGTGTGTGAAGGGCTTTCTGGGTAGATCTCGAGACAAAGGTAGGATGAGCCCTAGGGGATTTGGACAAGGATCCAAAACTAGCAAAAAGGTTTCGGGTGACAAGTAGTTGGTAGCTGGGTGACAGTGGGTGAATGAGGAGTTGAGCACGCATGGGCTCGTGGCAACAAAGGTTGGGCATATCAGTCTCAACGTGGGGAGGAGGTAGCAACAAGGTGCATGAGTGTTTGGCAGCTGGCGTGGCTGTAGCTGCCAACATAGATTCTTACTGAGGATTAGCTGTGTTAGTAGGACGTGCTAATCGGGCTGAGAGGGTGGAGTGTCGGCTAGAAGGGTCGTCGCCAAACAAGCCAAGCCGCCAACAACAACCGGTAAGGGAAAGCCGACAGGAATTGGAGAAAGAGGAGCACACAGAGCTGCCAACCACTGTCAAAAGTAAGCCAACCAACTACCAAACATATTCGAGCATGAGGGCAACTGTCAGGCAGCTTGGGATACCATTTCATTGGATGGGATTGACACCACTACTACGTGGACGGTGGAGTCTGAGGAATCTATTATGGAGGTAGCCCTTGATTGGTTAGAGGATGATACATAGGACATGGAGACAAGGGAGGATGAAGAGTTTGGGAGTGTGCCACCACCAGAGCCACCAATTTAACAGCCACAATCACAGTCAATGGGAGCGGCAAATAGACCTAGTGGTTGAGGACTTGATCAGGGTCTACCTCATCATTCTTCTAGTTCTTCTAGAGTACATCAATTTCCAGGCTCTTCTAGAGGACGTCAAAGTCCACCACAACCCCCACTACTACTAGGGCCTTCTAGCTCTAGAGGTAGAGCTATTTCTAGAGCAATTACTTTTTCCCGTCAAAGGGGTAGAGGGATTGAATAGTTTGTTTACTTTATTATGTTGTATATGAGATACATCGATTGCAGTTTTTGGTGATTTATGAGTCCAGGACTCAAGATTTAGGACATGATGTTAGACACACTGGCTCACCGAGAGGGGAGGGGGTAAATTGGTCAGCTTGGACTTACTTCAATTTTAACTTCTTCAAACTCTAAAACTTAAGTCATCATTTCACATTCAATTCAATGTCATATTCATCAATAGACTATGCTTGAATAATCAATTTACCATGTCATTCATGAAATAAACCGCATTATCAACAACACCATGCAAAAGACACAATATATAGTTTTGTAATCTTTTATAAGTATTTCAAATGGCTGCAACCGTGAGGTAAATCAGCACCTACTGATACAGAAGGACCTACTTCTATCCAAGACTCTGCTTGGTCTTTTCTTAGATCCTACTAAGAAAAAAGGTGCAAGGCCCAGCTTGTAGTTACATACAAAAATTCTTTACTCACACATGTCATCAATCAGATCACCACTATCAAACCTTCAAATCTCTTCATAAAGTTCTACTGTAGGTAAGGTACTGCTGCCATATCATCAATCTGTCCACATCATCAGTGTCATATTAAACATCACTCTCAGGCATATCACTGTCAAGTCAGCACATCACTGCCATACTCAAGCATATCATTGTAAAGTCATTCTATGTCAAGAATCTTCAAGTCATGCATAACTCATCAAAGCTACTACTGCTATCAAATCATCGAGTGGTCCTTTGAACATGTCTTTGTCAAACTGCTCATCATCTTACGTTCCTTTGCCTGTCACAGCCATGTCATCAATCATTTCTTCAACTTGTCATTGTCTCACAGCTCTGTCACATCCGAGTGTACTCATGTCCACTATGTCTTCAAGATTAAGTACTGTTCATGTCTTCAAGGTCTGCATCAAACCCTAGCTCAGATAGGTTTCAGAGATTTACTGCTACTGCTGTGTTCACATAAGAGATTTGCTACTGTTTCAAAACATCCGAATATCAGAGAATGTCACTATTCGTTGTCAAAGAGAAGGAGAGATTCAGAATGGTGTCTTCCTGTAGCAGCTTCAAAAGGATATCTTACTGAGTACTGAGGCAGCCCACGAATTTCAGAGGTCAGTCTTGCTTGTTTTCTTCATCCTACAGGTGCATAAGACCATGAACTAGCTGCTGCTGTAGACTTCATTTTCTGCTGCTAAATATACCCGAAACTCAGACCTTTTACTTCATCTTCACTGCTGCTGCCTCAAACCACAGACCCGGAAATTTTCAACAGTTCAAAAAATCAGAATTAGATGCTTACTGCTGCTGCTCCTTATGCGGTTTCCTCAGAGACCCGAAATTCAGAGCTCCTTCCCACCGATGTTTTTCTTGCCCAAATCAGGTCGTTGGGGAGTTATTTATACTAATTTTATACATTAATTTGGTGCCGACCTGTCATTAAATTATCAAATTTATTTTAGAGCCGACTTGTAGTTTTTTGGTATTTTTTAATTTTCTTTTAGTGGAGCAGACTTCACTTAACTTTATTTTATTAATTGTTCTTGTGGGCTGCTTCTTATGATTTAACCAATATACAGACCATCCCTTTGTCACCATTGTGAGGACATCTTCAAGTGCTTTAACAGACTTCAAAGTGACTTTATCTCAGAAGTTCAAGCATGTTTTAATGGCTTTAAAGACACCACAATACACTTGATTTTCCAAGGACTTCAAGGCTATCTTCAATGGGCTCTTCATCAAGAGGGTCATCATAATCATGCCCAATGAGCTTGTGGCTTCATTATGACCATGTCTTCAAGCATTTCTTATGAGCAAGGGCATCGAGGACATCTCAAAGGTGATGGCTTCATTGTCAACACATAAGCCATATTATCTTCAATAAATGACCACAGTATGGGTCATTTGTGGCACCTAGTATACGTTGCTTGCCATGTCATCGTCCTTTGTCATAAACCTTTATCACTCCTTTGTCCTCTTGTCACTCCTTTGTCATTAATGGGTGTCATCAATGACAACCTATGCGTAACACATGATTCATTTTTGGTGTGTGATATATCCCTAGATGTCTTGTACATCTTATATATTAGTTTTCAACTCATATTCATGTGGCATTGTGTTTATTTGATGTTCTTGTTGCTTTAGATATTTAAAGAATTGTTTTTTTTTGTATTTTTTATGTTTGCCGACATTTACCTCGATAAATCTGATACGTTGTACCCTCAGCGATATATTCACTGACATGATATTTGTGACATTTCTTTTATATATTTAATCTCTATTGCAGAATAGTAAATACTTTTTTTGTTTATAGCGATCCGCCACAGAAATTCATTACATCCTCAAGAAATGATACCCAGATGAAGCTTTGACCATTGAAAGTATAGTATCTCAAGATGTTCAAGAGAAAATTGGTAGGAGTGAAGAATATTAAATGGATATGAATTTGCAAGGCAGAGAATGGATTTGAGGGAAACCTCTCATTCGATGGAATCACCCATGCTTTAGACTTATGGGGGACAACAGGCATACATTGAATGTAATTTCTCCACCCAAATTGCACAGTTTGTAAAGACAATCACAAAGTTATTACATGTGTTTACACGTGACATTTATAACTCACCCATACACATGAATGTTCATGGATGTTGGAGGATATTTCTAATTCCCTGAGGGGTCTCATGCTAACATTGAGGGTGTCCCCTGCATTGCTGCCCCTCAAAAGGTGCAAAAGAAACTTGTTTTGGCATCTACTTAATGGTGCCAATGGGAAAACAAAGAAGAAAACAATGGGAAAACAAAGAAGAAAACAATAACGAACAAGATAAAATTGAAAAAAATCCTAATCTCAAGCCTGATAATAGAAAAATGACTGCACACCATTTTTCAACCATTTGATATGAACTGGATTTTAATAGCTTGCAAATATTTTAATGGGTTTTTCCCTGTAGAATCCAAGATGTGATTATAGCTTGCAACCTCAAATTTTCATGGAGTTTCATGGAAGGATTAACTTGTTGGCCGACTTAGGATGCTTTGGTTGTTGACATTCTAGTATGACGCTTATAGAATAGGTGGAGTTAGATGATTAAGGGGTATGGCTTGCCTCATCAAAGACCAATGCCATTTTATCCCATTTCTTTGATCAATTTCAATGAGCATTTTTTTTCCAAGGGAAACATTGTGGGATTCCCCCCCTTCCTTGGAATATCCAGATGGAGGGTGGCTCAATCACCGACCAAAATAGTGGCTAGTAACCCCAAGGTGCTTAACCGGATTTGAACCTGTGACCTATGGCCTCCCCAGCAACATGCCTTGGGAATCCGTTTAAAGTCCGGAATGAATAGATTTTTACAATTTTCATTTAGTTTGTTTAATTTTTACCTACAAAAGATAGAGATTCATGTTTAGATGCCTGTGTCCAGATCAGATTAGTTTCAATATAAGGGATATAACTTTCTCAAGTTCCTTTATATTAACAAACTGATATTCAGATTGGCTCAGGACTTGGGCTAGCTGGGTTGGTCATGGTCCTGAGCAGAGCAAAGCTCCTGTTATGATGAAGGATGTCATTTGCCTACTTGAGATTAAGGCATTTGCTTTTAAATGCGAGGGGAGATTTTGGGGACATCTTTCACCTTTTAGAAATTAATTTCCTTGGTCTTGGTAGTATTAATATTGTGTATTCTTAATTTATTCCAAAAATCTGAGAAGTACGTTAGGGAATATACATAGCTTTATCCCCTCCCCCCTCCCTCTTCCTCCAAACCTACAAAAGGTGAGCAAACATCTTTTTATTGAGCTGATAAGTNACTTTCCAAGGGGTTTAGTCCATACCTGGGTTTGTGGAGGCAATGTTTCTATTCCATTACTGGCAACTTTGTCCAATTGTTTTGACTAAGTAGTTTTCTCTCCACTTGCTATGCTCATACAGAAATGATTGCATCCTTCTTGGGTTTGGGCATAAAATATTGATCTCAATAGTGGTCTCCATCTATCTGTGCACTCTTTGTTATATGGTTGTGTACTTTGAGCTTTTTTTCTTTGAACTGATTCCAACTCTGTACAAGCTTCTTAACTGAGTTTATTCTACATGGCAATGCTTGTATACAAAACTAACATCTCAATGGATTTTCTAGTGGAACTACCAAGAGTTGGTAACAAATGAGTGATCATGGTGGTAGTCAACCGTTTAAAAATATACTCCATACTCCTTTTTATGCCTTGTCAAACCCATTTACCCCTTCTTCAGTGGCCCAAGTTTATTGCATATTTCTTTCTTATGTTTGGGTTTCAATGTTGATTTTGTTATCTTAAAAATGGATGAAATATTCTGTTTCTTGAATTTATTTTTTATTTTTTTCCCTTAATTTGTTGCAGGTTATGGTCAAGCGACAACAAAGTGCTTTCCCTCCAAACTTTGTGCACTCACTCGATGGTTCTCATATGATGATGACTGCTCTTGCCTGCAAAGAAGCAGGCATGAACTTTGCAGGTAACTTAATTGCAGCTTGGTACAGCAATATTTTTCAAAATACCGGTCTCTTTAGATTTTATTTTAACCCTCCATGGTTTTTGTCCAGGAGTACATGATTCATATTGGACTCATGCAGCTAACGTCGAGGAAATGAACCGTATACTTAGGGAGAAATTTGTCGAATTGTACAGTATACCAATATTGGAAAATGTAAGACCCGGCCTTGCATGGTCAAATACAAACAATAAGCTATCTAGAACAGTTATCTATTTATATTCTTCTGATGCTGAAATCAATTAAGATGACACTAATGATGCTTCCATTGAAATCCATGTGCAGTTGCTCAAAAGTTTTGAGACCTCCTTTCCTGAATTGAACTTTCCTCCATTACCAGATCGAAGTGACTTTGAATTGAATGAAGTCTTGAACTCGCCTTACTTCTTCAATTGAGTTTCTACATGGCAATATGGCTTCTTTACATTCACTCTTGTCGGCTGGAATGGAAGTTGGCAATGTAATATTGGTTTATTTGGTCCCCATCTGTCATCATTTTTTCTCTTTTGGTGGCAGTCAATTGTATTCTTTTAGTTTGCTAATTCTCTGTGGACATGTCCCCGGAAAGCAAAGTCGTAGAAGAGTCAAACGGATATCAGAAGATTCATCATTACCAGCAAGGATTCCAATGCTTGAACTTTTGTCTTGTATATAATTATAAATGATTAGGTTATTGATGCTGGTAATGTAAATGGTCTTTGGAGTTGCCGATAATGTGATTTGTTACGTTTTCTCTTAGTTGAGGTGCTTTTAATCCCTTTTTCGTGATTTGTCTTTCACATAATGCATGAAATCTGGGTACTGGTTCATTTTTTCAACTCTGCGAGATTAGCCATTTGAGGCATAAAAGTTCAAGATAAGTCCCACATGACCACTGTTTCAAGTCACCTGTATGGAATTTCAGTTGAAGGCTTGAAGCAGATTTGAGAAAGGTGCAGCAAAAGTGAATTTCGAGCATTTATTACTGCCATTAAAAGAGGGGAAATTACAAGTACGCAATACCTCTGGCATATTTTATAAGAACAACGCACACTCTTGGTTCAGTTGCCCTTTGCTGTGTGAAATAAATTATTGTTACTATGATTCTCGTGCTGTAAGAGCTGTCAGTCCTTATAATAACCTCGGACATTTATATTTTCAACTTTTCTCCGTGTAATAGATCCTACAATGGTCATTTGCGCTTCAAACTGTAAAATATAGGAAGTTTTACTTGCAATAATAAGCACACTATTTTAAAATATGCTATACCCCTGGCATATTTTATAACAACGATGCACACTATTGGTTCAATTTGAGGACCGACGCTTATATTGCTGGCTATAAACAAAAGTTGAGTCGTTTATAGCACAACCTTTTCATTGCTCTGATTCTCGTTACTACGTTGCTCGTGTTGTAATAGCTGTCAGTCATTATAATAACCTCAGAGAAATATAGTTTTATGTGAAACATCTTCCAGTGCACAGTCCACAGTGATCGTATGCGCTTTAAACAATTTTAACATTCATAACAAAAGTCTACCTTCGGCATTTTCTATAAAAATATGCTCTACCTTCGGCATTTTCTATAAAAACATTGCATACTCAATTTGAAGTCTGGCACTTGAATTGCTTGTTATATTCAAAAGTTGAATTGATTATTAAGATAACCTTTTAATTGTTCTATGCTTTGTAAAATATATTCTTGTTACTATATTTATTTTCTTGTAACTGCCGCCAGTCATTATAGTAACCTTAACCTCAGACACTGGAAAACAGTTTTATGTGAAACTTGTTCCAGTTTTGGTCTTAGAGCCCAACAATGGCCATATGTATTTCAAACAATTTTAACATCATAACATATGAGAAATTTTTACATGCTAGTGATTCTATATTAAACAACACTGGTCAGTCAACACTGGTTAGTCAAGGTCAGAATCTAAGATAAGTTTGGGTGAAATTATTCTATATCAGAGAATGCCCCACTTTGGGTTGGTCATCCCTTATTCATATATTTTTATTCTAAACAAAAGAATGCCTCACTTTGGGTTGGTCAGCCCTTACTCATATATTTTTATTCTAAACAAGAGGATCCCTTATGCAACACGTAAAATCATTATTGTGTTATTCTCCTTGGATGTATTTTATATATCTCAGTGTTTTTCAATTAATAAAATAACTATACTCCTTTATTCTTTGCTAAATGCGATGTAAAGTACTAATCGGCATTTATTTGTTTTAAGCCTTCAACATATAGACCAGGAAGAGGACATCGATCATGTCCAATATAAGATGTTCAAAAAATTAAATGAATGTTACTAAAAATTTTAATTTCTGGATCTACTTATTACTAAGAGGTTCCCAAATCACATTTACATACTAATCAGTGATAACAGAGAACAAAGTTAGGGTGGGGAATGTTTCAACTTTCAAGAGCCTTGATAAAAAAAAAATTTACTGTTTATATAACATTGCATAAATAAAATAAAGTTGTAATGCACACTTGCCATCATTCATTTGGAGAAACGCAGAAGAAAAAAAACACCCCTGCCATGCTCCATGTAGTTGGTGTTTGTTTATTCACTTGGTTACGAGAGGGGAGCGGGAATGAATGTCAGAGTTGAAATGAAAGTAATGAGATTATATGTAATGAAAATAATGAGGTTATATGTAATCATAAAATTGTTCAAAATAGAGTTTAATTTTAATGTTTATTTTTTCTTTCTAGGTAATATATCACAGGGGAGTTGTTTGAGCACTTCCCCTTAATTTAAGGACATTATGTAGGGTAAAATATCATAAAGTGGGATTTGAATCCAGGTGGGAGGGTAAGAATATTTTCCTTGTCGATAAAATTTGTCAATGAAATTTTATTGCTTACAAACTTGAGCAAGGTAATACCATCTGGTTACACCATTATCAACATAGGCATGTGTTGCATGTAGAAATAGTTGTTGCAAGGAGCACCCTCGTATCTAAAACTTAACAAAATGATCATTTTTTATATTTTAGTGATTTGGTTTTGCAACTTATTTCCACAATTGGCCTTTGTAAAATAAAAAGAGTGAAAATGAACAACATAAATGAGTAGATTATGCCTACTTATCCTCCCATCTAATGATATTTCTAGCTTCCTAATGGATTTAAGAACAAGTAGTGGTACAAACATCCATAGTTTTTAACTATCAGATTCTTCATGAGCCCTACAAAGTTCTCAATTACAAATTCATGTTTATATTTTTGTTCTCATCTCAATTTGTTGTATTTATATAGTGGCTAGGAATGCACTTCCACTTTTGTTATACAAAATAAAACACCTTGGTGATTTGGACATGTTTGTGAAGCAAAACAACTTTTGACGCTTTCAAACTAAAAGCATGCAAAGGAAATAAACTAACATGATTTCATTCACATATCTAGGTCCATATGCAAATGTTTCCTATCTTTACATTCGAAAATTTTGAACTTGGTGCAATGTGAGTTAGGGAAGATTACAGGCTGATAATGAAGGGTGATAGGTATGGAATATATCTTTAAGATCAAGTGGGAAAGGTTGGGGTGCTCCTTTTGGGTTCATGGTTCAACATGTTAGTTTGTATCCTAACTAATCATTTTTGTACTTCAATTGAGATGATGTAGCACTCTAGAATCAAGTCCAATTATACCATTCATGCATTCTAGTATAGAATTAACTAAAACATAGACAGAAGATTCAATTCTGAACCTATAAAAATAATTGCAAGCCCTCCAATGCAATTCATTTCACATAAGCAAAATTAATTTCATTAAGTAGAAATAAAATTTAAAATGATAAGCAATCCACAGATAAAACAATATTGGTTTGCATATTCATAAACAACCAAGAAGTATTTGTTTGTCTGAGAATTATTCACCAATTGGTAGCAAGCAAGGTGTCATCCAACCGTAGGCTCTATGTCATAGGGGCCACCCTTTAGTTGGGGCTATGAATCCACAAGGGTATACTTCTATAGCTTGGCTTTCACATGTCTCACTTAGCTCGATTTTCAAAGAAAGAAACTAACATTTTATGCCCTTCTAACTACAACAGCCCCATCCAACAATCGTCTTTCTTATTCAAATCACACAAATCTAGGAACGAGATCCATTTCTCTACTAAATAGTGAAGAATTTTCCAAAACCCCAACTTAGTTCAAGTTTCAGTTTTTCATTGTTTAATGCCCAAACCCCAAGGTTAGCAATAAAAATCTAATATTTTAGTACTGAAATCATAAACACATGAGATTTTTCTTTCTCTTTTGAATTCTGAAAATTAAAGGCACTCTAAACTCTTGCTCAAAAATTTAATTTCAGCCACACACATGAAATTTTAACACAGATTTTTGTTCAAATTACCCAGGAAAAACCCCAAAGGGAAAACCTATTCTTCAGAGAGATTTTTATTTCTTCAGAGAGATTATTGAGCAAAATTACAGCAGTACTTTTCTATTTTCATCTCGAAAAACGTGCCACCAAAAACACCTAGAAATCTGTTGTATGGAACCCCAAAAATTCTCCCACACGTGTTGCACGCTTGCCTCGATTTATGTGATGTATGGCTTCAAAATCTGTGCAGTACGGTTGTTGTACGAACATCAATAAATGTTGTACGACTGCCTCGAAAATCGTGTTGTACGACGGTACGATTCTATCTCGAAATCCATGCCTCTTTCTCACCTCAATTTTTGTGTTGTACGGTTGCAATAAATGTTGTACGATCTCTTCATTAAATGTTATACGTATTCTTGGACATTGTGCTCTTTCTTTGTTGGTACTCTTGTCTCGAAATTCGTGCCCTTTCTCCTCTTCTTGTGCTCTGGAAAATTTTTGCAGGGGTTTCTCTTTGGTTTTCTCTTGCTCTCTCCTTCAAAATTCTCTTTTGAAAGTGATATGATCAAGTTGTCTTTCCCTATCCCTTTTTGTTTGAGTAACTTCCTCCATAAAATCAAATATTCAAATTAAAAGCCAACTTCATGAGATCAATGGCTCATCTCATTTTCTCATTAAAAAATCACTTTTTAATTAATAATGAGACTTTTAATACTCACCCTCTTTAATGGTCAAGTCACTTTAAAATTATAAACTCAAACCTTTAATTAAAAGGTAAATTTATCATAAAGTCATTCACACCTTTTAATATGGCTAGGACCACATTTAAGTGTTCATGTCTACCCGAAGGCATGAGTGAACAAACACTTTCCTAGGTAAAAAATCAACACTACCTCTTATTGAGGAAGGTGTTTTTCACCACTCCTATCTTGTCTCTAAAATGAATATGCTTTCCTCTTCCCAAAGACTTTGTGAGAAAATCTACTACCTGCTCATCTGTAGAAATGTAGTGTAACTCAACAGGTCCTCTTTGAACATAGTCTTTGATGAAGTGGTATCTGATCTCAATTTGTTTCGACCTATCATGAAACAATGGATTCTCAGAGAGCCTGATGCAACTCTGATTGTCACAGTGAATGATAGTAGGCCTCAACTCTTGACCAAAAAAATCAACCATGAACTTGCAAAGCCACAAAGCCTCGCAACTAGCCTGACAGACCGGCATGTACTCGACCTTTGCAGAACTCAAAGCAACAGACTTTTGCTTCTGGCTGAACCACGACACAACAACCGAGTCCAACTTGAAAAAACAACCATAAGTGATTTTCCGGTTCGAAGCACTGCCTTCCCAATCTGAATCCGTGAAGCCTACCAATTCCACTCCACCTGATCTCTTGTAGCCCAGGCCATAATCTATAGTCCCAACAAGGTATCTCAAAATATGTATTACAGCTATCCAATGCACTCTCTTGGGCTCCACTATGAACCGACTGAGAGTGTTCACTAAAAAACTCATATCTGGTCTGGTGTTGACCAAATACATCAATGAACCAATGAGCTGACGAAATAAAGTAGGATCCACCAACTCACCCTCGGAAGCATGAAGCTTCTTCCAATTGGTAGTCATGAGTGTAGACATAGGTTTGCATTCCTCCATCTGAAATCTCTTTTGAACATCTGCAACATATTTTCCTTGTCCCAGGAAAACATATCCATCCTCCTGCCATACATCCATGCCTAGATAGTAGCGCATCAACCTAAGATCTGTCATCTCAAACTCCGAAGCAAGATCCTTCTTGCATGCATCAATTAGGTGCTCTCCTCCAGTAATGAACAAATCGTCAATATACAACAGAAGAATGAGCGGAACACCACCAACCACAATGTAGTGAAGGTTGGGATTCGCCTCACTCTTCCAAAACCAAATTGAAAGCAAATATGAATGAATTCTCGGATACCAAGCCCGAGGGGCTTGCTTCATACCATACAAGGCCTTTTTCAACCTGCATACATGAGAATCCCTCTCACAGATATCAAAGTCAGGTGGCTTCTCCAAACACACCTCCTCCTATAGAAGACAGTTGAGAAAAGAGGTCTTCACATCCATCTGATGGATCTTCCAACCCATCTCTTCCACAATAGATATCACTACTTTGATCAAAGAAAATATGGCAACTGACGCAAAAGTCTCATCATAATCAACTCCCTCAATCTGTGAGAACCCACGCGCTACAAATCGAGCTTTGTACTTCTCGATGCTGCCATCTGTAGCATGTTTGATTTTGTAGAGCCACCTGGAAGTCACAACTGAATTCCCCTCTGTTCTCAGAACCACTTTCCACACCCCATTCTTCATGATGGAATTGTACTCTTCCATCATGGAATCTCTCCAAACCTGGTGTATAGAGGCCTCCTCATAAGTAGTAGGCACAGTATCTTGCAAGCTAGTCACCTGAGCCATATAACTAGAAAATTTCTCAAGTTCCTTGCTCTCTTTTAACTCCCTCTTGGGTGGCCCGACAGACTCATCTGCTTCCTTCACAAGCTCCCTAAGTGAACTTGGCTTTCTCTTCTAGGAAGAAGCATCATGTCATAGACCCTCCTCTACATCCTCATCAGACGAATGTCTCCCTAAAGAAGTACCAACGGTCTGAGATCTTGTCCCCGGTGAACCTGAACCTGTACCATGAGTATCTGAATCACCTGAAGGTATAACCTGTGAATATGTGATCTGTGAACCTGTCCCTGTAGCCTGAGTCCCTGAAACTGATGAACCTGTAACCTATGACCTAGTCACTCCTGAAACCAGTGACCCTGTTCCCTGAATCACTAAACTCTGTGATGCCATCACCTGTTGAGTACTTTGCAGCTCCTCTATCTCTGAGTCTCGAGATCTTCTAAAGGATTTCTCCTCCTCAAATCTCACCTTCCTCCTCACCACAACTTTCCTCTGTGTAGGAAGGTAAATACAGAAAGCCTTCGAAGTCTCGTCATATCCAACAAAAATACCCCTCTCTAGTGGCCTCAAACTTTGTCCTTTTCTCAAAAGGGACATGTGAGTATGTAACTCATCCAAAGATACGAAAGTGTCCTATCTCAGGAACTTTCCCGGTGAACATCTCCTCGGGAGTTTTGCACCCCAAGGAACGATGCAGACTCATGTTCATTATATAAACAACAGTACTACAAGCCTATGCCCATAGAAAGGAAGGAAGACTCTGATCATGCAGCATGGCTCTAGTTGCACCCACTATCAAACGATTCTTCCTTTCAATGACTCCATTATGTTGTGGAGTGTAAGGAACTGTCAACTACCTCTTGATCCCCTCCTGTCTACATAACTCATCGAATGGATGGGAAGTATACTCACCACCATTGTCTGATTGAAGTACCTTGATCTTCTTTCCTGTCTGGTTCTCCACAAGATCTTTGAACTCTTGGAACATAAGTAATACTTTCTCTTATCTCTTGCTTCTAAGGAAATAGATCCAAGTCTTCCTGGAAAAGTCATCTATGAATGTAACATAATACTCATAACCTGTCAAAGAGGAAAATGACATGGACCACATAAATTTGAACGTATCAACTCAAACAGTCCCTCTGATTTGCTATCACTGCTCAAAAAAGCAGTCTTGGTGTACTTTCCCAAAGCACATCCTCTGCATACACCACTTGGCTATGTGTTGAAATCTGGCATACCTGTAGTCATGTCTCTCAGCATCCTCAATGAAGGATGATGCATTAGAGGAAATTTCAATTTAAAATGGGCCTTCCAAAAATGATACAAATTCCATGTCACCATGTATTAGCCAATCAAAATGATTTAAAATTAAAAAAGGGATCACCTCTTAAACAAATTTTTAATATAAATTTGGGGATAGGTATCATAAACTACTTTTTTTGTTCGTATTTTCTACATATCTCTCTGTGTCTTTACTCAAATTTCGATCGGGAGAGCTCATTGGATGCGGAATTAAATTCCGCATCCAACGAGTACCCACTCGTCATACTTGTGATGGGCCCCACTACCCAAAAAACAAGGAATACCTAAAAAAAACATGATGATGATGTCATCATCACATTTTTTCAGGTATTTCTTGTTTTTGGGGTAGCAGGGCCCGTCAAGAGTATGCCGAGTCATCATCATGTTTTTCAGGTATTTCTTGTTTTTGGGGTAGCGGGGCCCGTCAAAAGTATGCCGAGTGGGTACTCGTTGGATGCGGAATTAAATTCCGCATCCAACGAGCTCTCTCGATCGAAATTTGAGTAAAGACACACAGAGATATGTCAAAAATACGAACAAAAAAATAGTTTTTTATTTTCTTCCTCCAAAATCAATAAATATTATTTTATTATTTTAACTATTATTTTATTAATTTTCCTTAGGAGGCCCATTTTGAGTTGAAATTTCCTCTAATGAAGGTGGGACATCCTCCTGTGCCATAATTCATACAACTCATTGCTGCTCTGAGTGTGTGACAGTGCATGATGTAGCTGGAAGATAAGCTTGTATAGTTTCTCACATATGACTCCAATTGCATATGAAGCAGATGGACCCTCTGCGTTGGGAAATATGTGAACTTTCCCATCTAGGACATATACTCCAAAGTCTCTGTCCTCAATCATGGAAACTAATACAAGGTTCTTCTTCATCCTAGGGGAATACAAGACATCCCTTAGAAACATAGGTTACATGGACTCCCTTTCAAAGCGGACTGCCCCTCGCCCAACTGCTCTCACCACTGTATCATCGCCCAATACAACCTCCAACTCCAAATCTGTCTCTGACATCTCGGTGAACATGTCTCGATCACCTGTTATGTGACTTGAAGCTCCCCTAACAATGTACGAAGTGGAGGAAGTAGTGGAAGCACTCAATGAATGCCCAACAATCATGGAATGGTCCATGTGACCCTCAATGTCCCTGTTGGTGATGGATGATGCCCTCTCTACATAAGCACCAACAAAGAGAGAAAATATCTTTCAAATCTAGCAGCGTACTCATCAATCTCTGTTGAAGCTGTTGTTTCTTCTTCTTCTTGTTTGGGCATTTTCCAACATAATGCCCAAACTTATGGCAAGCAAAGCATTTCACTTTTCTCATGTCTTTCTTCTCCCCATCCTGCGGCTTGGTTCCACCCTTGGAACCCTTCTCGGTCTTCTTCTTCTTCCCCTTTGCTACTAATGCCACATTCTCCTCATCTTATTTGTTGTGAGATGTACTTCCCTATACATATCCTCTATGTGTCTCCTCCTGTATGAAATCATTCCAAAGACGATCCCAAGAAGGCATGTTCTCACGAGCAACCACTAACTCCACAAATACAGCCCATGGCTTTGCCACGCCATTCAAGGTTGTACACACCGAATCAACACTCTCTATCACCTCCCCTATAGCTCCAAGCTCATCACGAAACTGTGTCATCTTCGTGAGGTAAGTGGTCATATTCTCACCCTTGTTCATGCGAATGTTCTTTAACTTCTCCCTTAATACCATCTTTTGATTTTCATTGGAACTCTGATATGAGTTAGTTAAAGTTGTCCACATCTGATGGGCATGATATTTACCTGAAATGGGTGGAATCACGTAATCTTTGATTGCATCAAGAAGGATTCTTTTGGCCTTTATATCCCTCTCGTCGAATGTAGCTTTAGCCACTGCATCTGCGGGAACAGTCACGAGATTTGCAGTAGTGTTGTTCACTATGTCCCACAACTCACTATCCTATAAATTCAACACTATTTTAGCCTTCCAAGGACTGAAATTTCCAGCCCCATCCAACTTGTCTTCTATTCTAAGACCGATAGACATGATTGAAAGAAAATCCAATACACTGTTTTCTCCTCAACCATGTTTTCGCTTATTTCTCCCAATCTAAAATTTTTGTTTGTGTGTGTTAATTTTCAGCCTTCACTTTGCTCTGATACCATGAAGAATTTTCTGAAACTCCAACCCGGTTCAAGTTTCAGTTTTTCATTGTTTAATGCCCAAACCCCAAGGTTAGCATTAACGTAAAAATTTGATGTTTTAGTACTGAAATCATAAACACATGGGATTTTTCTCTCTTTTAAATTCTGAAAATTAAAGGCACTCTAAAGTCTTACTCAGAAATTTAATTTTCAGCCACACACATGAAATTTTAACACACAAATTCTGGGTCAAATGACCCAGGAAAACCCCCGAAGGGAAAACCTGTTCTCCAGAGAGATTTTTATTTATTCAGAGACAAATTATTCAACAAAAATTAGAACAGTACTTATGTATTTTCTTCTCGAAAAATGTGCCACCAAAAACACCCAGAAAACTACTGTACAGAACCCCAAAAATTCTGCCACACATGTGTTGTACGACTACCTTGATTTCTGTGTTGTATGGCCTCGAAATTTGTGTAGTATGACTGCTGTATGGACATCAATAAATGTTGTACAGTTTCCCTACAAATTGTGTTGTGCGGTTATATCTCGAAATCCATGCCTCTTTCTCACCTCGATTTCCGTGTTGCATGGACTGTACCATTGCAATAAATGTTGTACGATCTCTTCATTAAATGTTGTATGGATTCTTGGAATTCGTGCCCTTTCTCTGCTGGTACTCTTGTTTTGAAATTCGTTCCCTTTCTCCTCTTCCTGTGCTCTAGAAAATTTTTGCAAGGGTTTCTCTCTGGTTTTCTCCCGCTCTCTCTCTCTCTCAAAATTCTCTTTTGAAAGTGAACAATAGGATCAATTTGCCTTTCCCTCTCCTTTTTTGTTTGAGTAAGTTACTCCATCAAATCAAAGGCTCAAATTAAAACCAAGTTCATGAGATCAATGGCTCATCTCATTTCCTCATTAAATAATCATTTTTGAATTAATAATGAGACTTTTAATACTCACCCTCTTTAATGCTCATAAAATAACTTTAAAATTATAAGTTCAAACATTTAATTAAAATGGCACTTTATCATAAAGTCATTCACACCTTTTAATATGGCTAGGGACCACATTTAAGTGTTCATGTCAACCCCAAGGCATGAGTGAACAAACACTTTCCTAGGTAAACAATCAACAAATAGTCCTTCATGCTATCTCCTTTCCTTCCCGTTATCCACTAAGTTACACTTAGGGTATTTTCAAGTGAGCCACCAAGGATCAACACAAATCAATTGTTCTTACTCGGTGCTCAGGAAGTTCCATGGTTTCATCTGGGCCAATTGTGGTCCCTTTTTCACATGTTCACACCTCCCTGGGGGAATTGTAATAAATGATATAGCATGAAGGCTTCTATTTGTTTAAGGCATTGGCCTTCTTAGGACTTGGTCATCATAGTCATCATCCTTGAGTGTTTTTTCCATCTTAAATTATATGAGGCTTTTTTAAGCGACATAATTTTTAAGTTTTTTCACTCAAAATCGTCCAAAGACGAGATGGTGAAGTTGGTGATTATGCCTTAGGAGGGTTATTAAATCCTAGGGTATATGTATTACACCATGCTAGTCAGTCCCAAAGTTTCGTGGACATGCGCTAAGTCTTTCATAAGATTTTTAAAATTTTAATTTTTTAATAAAATCATCTATAAGGTGTATTTTAATTGTAAAAATCAAAAGGTTATAAAGGTGGGCCAAGGGAGCCAAATTTGCCATGGGGTTCTCATTTCCAAACTCAGAGCACCCACTATACCCCAAAACCCACTTTTCCTGAGTTTAAGTGAATATTGATCACTTAAGTGAAATTCTCTTCCAAAAAGGCAAAAACTGAATAAAAAATTAGAAAAAGGGAAATATTGAGAAAAAACACATCCCTAAATTAGTGGGAACTTGTCCCATACATGTTCTGAGTTAACTAAGGATGATGATCGGGCTAATTGGAGACCAAATCAAGTCGATTCCAATCAAATCCATGAGGGGGCTAAATTCTCCTTAGAGGGGCACATTTATCCATGACAGAGCTCACCTCTTGTTGTATATGTGTCACATAAAGAGGTAGGGAGACCTACCTTAAGAGAGGTGTTGCCTACCACCTCTAGTTCACTCTAGTTCGCCCCCAATCTTCTCAAAAAGCTCCAACACTTGGAAAATCCCCCCACCCTTGGGGTTTTCTCTCATTTTCCCTATTTAAGCGAGGCCTTCTTCCTCATTTGGGAGGATGTATTGAACCTTTTCTCATTGTATTACGGTTAATGCATATTTTCTTAATAAGATTGAAGGCTTGGAGGCTAATATGTGGCATTGCAGTGTGAGCTTGTAGCTTGGTTAATTTTGAGGTGAAATCAGTTAAATCTCATGATTTCTTTTTGTCAATTAATGTGTTTAGATCTAGTTTATTTTGAATAAGTATTTGTTGTTTTTAATTTACTTATTTGCATTTCATTATCAGAATATTGTAAGAGTAACATATTATAGTTGGTTATACTTATGTTCTCTAGCTTCTCCGTTGATGAGATTGATTGGATTAACCTTGTTTGTATGAGAAATTGTCTATATTTTGTAGGATCATCTTAAGTATAAGGGTCTTGGAGCTCTGTTGCATCCACTTCTTTTCTACAACACCAATTTTGTTGTGTTTAACATATTTATTTTGCATATTCGTCTCTCCTTCACTTCTTTCAAGCATGAGCTTGAATATTTCTCTCTTATTCTCTAAAAATTCAATCTCTTTTCTTGGCTACTTTTTCTCTATGCTTAATAAAATTAGATACAACAATCTGATTTTAATTATGCATATATATCATATCTAGGTTCTTTTAAAAAGTTTCATTTCAAGCTAGATCTAAATAAGTCTCACAAAGTGCCTTTTTTCAATAAAAATTTCACAATTTTCGAGCATTTTGAATAGTGTAAACTATTTGTTTTGTTTGGACTGATTTGTGACATTCTAATATTTTTCACTCACCAGTGTTTATCGGGTTTTATGAAAATGAGGAGGATATACTGCTCAAAATTCAAGTTTCAGGTCACTTGGGACACCAAAACCTCCATCCTTCACCCATTTTCTTCTTTCCTTTTCTCTCTTGGCAGTCTTGTAAGATTTTCGATCATTTTTCAAGGATCAAAATGCATATTTAATTCATATTTTCATCATATGGTAAAGTTCATTAATAAAGAAAGCAAGTGGGCTACATAACGCTCATTGTTGGGCCTAAGGAAAGATAAACGAAATTCAGTTAGAATTTTGCCCAAGTATGAAAAGAGTGAGGTCGCAAGAAGGAAAAGGAAGCAATGACAAAAGTAGAGAATGAAGAACATAAGAAGGAAAAGAAGGAAAAGGAAGTAAGGACAGAAGTAAAGAAAGAAGAACAAAAGAATGAAAAGAAGGAAAAGGAAGCACGGATAGAAGTAGAGAAGGAAGAACAAAAGAAGGAAAAGAAGGAAAAGGAGTTGCAACATAAGTAGTTGCGGGAGGAAGGAAGGAAGGACAAGGTGGAAGAAGTAGTAAGGAAGGAAGAGGTCACAGAGAAGGAATAGAAGCATATAGATTAGGAAGAGCTAAGGAAAGAAGCAACCGAAGAGGAAGCTGCGATAACAGAAGAAGAGAGTTCCCAACAGAAGGAAATGATGCGACAATGAAAGATGCGACGGAATAAACCATGACAGAACGAGTGCAATGGCGTAACGACTGGAAAGAGACATTTTGAAAAGATCGTGGGTATGAGGTCGACTAGAGTCAGCGAGAGTCACACGTATGAAAGCATATTTGTAAGTCGGGTCGTTAGTGCCTACTGACACGTGTCGATAGAATAGGAAAGACAACCTCTTGGCTAACTGTATGAAGTTGGTTGAGAGTGTCATGTAAGAGTCTATAAAAGGAGGAACCCAAGTTGTATCCAGGTTATCTCCTAGTCAGTTGGCTTCGGGTCATGTGTTAGCTTCTGAAGTTGTGTTGTCTGTTAGTTTTCTAAGGGTGTTGAGTAGTAGAGAGGAGTTGAAGAATCTGCAACTAAGTGCGCATAAGTGTAGAAGAGATTGATTCGATATAGGCTATGTGCGGATTATTAATAGATTCATAAAGGAAGTCGATTCGATCCAGGATGTGTACAAATCATCAGTAGAGTCAAGTAGAGAAAGAATAGCAACAAAAGACCAAATAGCATGAGAGCATAAATAAGTCTTTATAGATAAGGAAGAAAGATATAGAACATAGTTTGTAGCTTAGTGCAAAGAAAAAAGGGTGCCATATATTTCTCATGCCAGATGAAGAGTGCCTTTGTGGTTTTTCCCAGATGGGTTTCCACGTTAGATACTATGTCGAATGTGTGAATGATGAATGCGTTTAGGTCGCATATATATGTTGATGTGGATGCTTGTTGATATATTTTCTTATGAATGAGTTATATCTATCTGTTGCACTGTTATTGTTGAATGTATCTATGCTGCAACGAGATTATTGTTATAATATATGTAAAATGATGAGTTGTGTCATAGCTTAACCATGCATAATAAGTATAAAAACTCCACCCACTAGCTTCGGTCGAGTGCCTTGGTGGAATACCAAAAGAGGAGAAATCCCCTATCCAACTACAGAAACCTGGTGTTGGAAGGTTCCCATAGAAAGACACCTCGGGTGAGATTGCATCTGCGTCATAGGGGCTCCCAACTGAGCCTCTCTCTCGAGACCCGATATCTTGGGCTTTGTTGCATGCAAAGGAGGGACTGAACCTAGGTCGAAAAGAGGAAAACTCCAAAAAATGGTTCTGTTTCCGGGACCGTGAATAATTTTGGTGAGGGATATGTTGTGGCATCCGACGAAGGTTGAAATACAAGACTGGGTGGATTTCAAAGCATTTGATTTTGCATAAGAAGAGAGTAAAGGATCTCGATTGAATCTAATAGAGTGGTTGGGCCGATATATTTACACGAATATTCATGATATTTTCTTTTCTAAATTTCCTATTATGTTGCATGAGTGGTTGTTGAAGTTGGAAACCCAACAAATAAATTTTGAAGGAGGAGAACCGATGGATTGGAATCCTTAGTTGATTCAGTGGATGAAAAGTTTTAACAACCCTGTGTCAAGGGATGTTGATTTCTGGGTAGACAGTATTTTGGAAGGATATATTACTGAGTTTGTTGTCGACACAATAATGACATACAGTGAGGAAAAAATGAAGTTTTTCCAAGGACCACGAGGAATATATTTATCATCTTTGACAACTTGGATAAAGATGCTCGTATGTGAAAAATGAATCTTACGAATGTGACAGTTGAGAACTATGCGCATAAGGCTGGATATGTCGCAATAGAACTCTATGAAAAGTGGCACAAAATAAGTTGAGATCTTCCCTAGAACTGTGGGAAATCCCAACCATATGTAGAATCCCAACCCAAACCCCAACCAGAACATCCAGATGATTTCTTCCCAGCCAAGAGAAGCAAACATTGTTGTCGTCACAAGGGGAGGTGTTGCAACTGGAGCAGACTAGGGCACACAACACAGATAACCGTAGGTGTGACCGATGACACAAAAGAAAGTATCATTTGACATTGAGAAAGAGAATCAAGTATTCTTAGATTCAGGACCAGAATTTGTCGACACAAATCAAGCATCAACATATGGAAAAGTAAGAGAGATGTCTGAAAGGTTTGATCAAATACTTAGGAAGCAACCGACAAGAAAGGTTAGTAAGCTCAAAGAATTTTGCAAAAGTTGCTTAGCACTAATCCGTGATAAAGATGTTGTTGTAGAATTGACAACACACATAGAAGAAACTCTAGAAGAGTTGCGACCTAAAATAAGAGTTACCATGTTGGGAAAAGATTAAAAACTGGTCATGAGTTGCGAATGACTGCACGGATATCAGACTACGATATGGATTATAACATCTTAGATCCGGGCTCTGAAAACAATATCTAGACAAGGAAGACATGGAAAAGCATGAACAAGCCACAACTAGATTGGTCTCCCATTCAATTGAGACTAGGAAATTTGTTGAAGGTTTTATCCATTGGTCGATTGACTCAAGTACCTATCGATGTAGAAGGATTGAGAACATATGTAGACTTTGAAGTGATCGACATTGTCGATGATACAAACCCATATCCTGCACTTTTGGGGATTGACTGGGCGATAGATAATCACACCACCATCAATTTTAAGAGAAGAATCTTGTCATTTGAAGACTCAGAGATAAGGGTGGTCGCACCAATTGATCTGCTCAAAGGAAAAAGATATGTCGAGCCAGTTAATAGTGAAGGGAAAGGTGATTACCTTGATCATCTATATAATATCATGTCTTCAAGAGATGACTATATAAACCTAAAAATAGATGGAAAGATGAGTTGGCGGAGTGTTAGCTCTTGTACATTTGATTCAGGTGAATCATTAGAAAATTGGCAGAATCGGCTGCACAAAGTTTCCATGAGAAATGTGCAAGAATTGCAATATATGTGAGACGGGTAGGAGACGAGGCAAGCGTAATACCCACATATGAAGGCTTTCCTAACCTTGCATCCTTTCTAACAAAATTTGAAGAAAAAGTTACAGAATTGTAGCGATTGTCCGCATTGGACTTTGTGCTGAAAGCTATGCCCACTAGATGGTGGGGTACACATAAACAATCTATCTTTGAATGGACGCAATGTAGAATATTGTTGTAGATCATATTTGGAGAAGAGATCTTTTATACTGGTCGCAAGTATACATGATTGACAAATCCCGTCAAACATATTGAGCATTGTCGCATGACATGGCAGGAATATCCGCTACAAGAATGGGTTCATCACTTCATACATACATTGGGAATGATACCAAGGAATTGGTATACATCTATTGAACTGTGATGAGGAACTCTTGATTGGGAAGAACTAGCCACTAGTTTCACACATACATTCGAGTTCGCAGATGATCACACAACAATGGATGCTGCACTGCAAGTAATGAAAAAGAAGATATTTGAGGAAATCCTTGTCACAGCGAAAAACTTCATCAATGTAGCACGAAAATATACCATTGGATGGAATGCTCTAATGTGATAGGAGAACTGGATGATGATGACCCGCTTGACATAAACATACCTGATTCGAAAGGTATGCACACAGTGGAGGGATTTGGTATTTTTATTAACCAATTCCTGAGTCCACTCAAAATCAAGAAAGTAAATATTGGCTCGTCTGAAAATCCAAAGTTCACCAATATTTGAGATTATTGGGATGAAGAGACTGTAGGAAATATCACTGATTTATTGCATGAGTTTCAGGATCTGTTCCCTACTAGATTTTTCAGAAATGAAGGGAATAGTCAGATATCTCGAGAAAATGAAAATACCTTTGAGGCCTGAAGCAAATTTCGTCAAGCAGTGACCATATCGATTAAATCCGTGATACAAAGAAAATTTCAAGGCTGAATTGGACTGAATGCTAGAGGCATGTGTTAGAGAACCTCTCAAGGAATCAGAATGGATTAGTCCGATAGTATTCCAAGAAAATAATACCTCAGGAAAAGTAATAATTTGTGTTGCCCTGACAAAATTGAATGATGCTTGCGTACATGACTCGTTTCCAACTCCATTTACATATGAAGTACTAGAGGGTGTCGAAGGGCAGGAAATGTACTCCTTCATTGATGGATTTTCTGGTTACCATCAGATCATGATTGCAATGGAAGATTGACACGAGAATACCTTTGCAACGGAATGGGGATGTTTCCAATATATGGTAATTCCCTTTGGACTTAAGAATGCTCCTGTGAGCTTTTCCAGAATTGTAGTAGTTTCCTTTAAAGATTTCATACACAAATTTCTTGAAGTCTACTTTGATGATTGGACAGTATTCGGGCTCATAAAATACCATATTGAGAGCTTTAGAATGATGCTGGAACATTGTCGCCAGTATCAAATTTCACTAAATTTGAAGAAATGTATCTTTTGCGCCTTTTTTGGAGCTCTATTGGACCACGTGGCCTGTCATGATGGAATTTTGGTCAAACTGACCAAAATTGTGATCATTATCAACCTACCAACACCTACTATAGTTAAACAGTTGAGATCAACACTGGGACACACTAGATACTACAGAAAATTTATCAAAGGATATGCGAAGGTGACTACTCTGATGAAAAATATTTTGAAAAATGATGCCAAGTTTCAATGGACAGAGAGCTGCGAAGAGCGTTTGGATACATTGAAAACCAAGATGGATACTACACCAATACTTGTATTTCCAGACTGGAAAAAGGAGTTTCATGTTCATGTCAACACATTGTCTGTTGCACTTGGTGTGGTACTGACGCAACCGCGTGAAGGATCGATCGATCATCCCATTGCCTTTAGAAGGAAGTATCGACTGCAGAGAAAAATTATACCACGACAGAAAGAGAAGGTTTAGCGATGATATATGCTTTGCATAAATTCAGACATTATTTGTTGGGTGGACATTTTAAGATGTACACTGACCATTTCATATTGAAATACCTGGTCAATAATCCAGTGTTGAGGGGGAAGATCTTTCGGTGGCTTCTTCTCTTCTACAAATTTGTTTTTGAAGTAATTGTTAAACCTGGTCAATTGAATTTGGGACGAGAGCATCTTTCAAGGATAGAAAGTGGTGAAGAGCCTAGTAACTTGGACGATAATATCCCTGATGCGCAACTGTTTGCGATAGCCATGTTTGATGATCATTATAAAGATATCATACAATTTTTTAGTGCGGGTTATGCACCAGCTGAACTCACCATTGCATAGAAGAAACAATTGGTTGTGTGAGCTACGAATTTCTAGTTGATTGTTGGACAATTGTATAAAATGGGTCCTGATGAGATTCTTCATCATTGCGTTTCGGAGCACAAGCGACTGTTAATATTAAATGAAGCACATGTTGGTGTTGCAGGAGGTCATTATGGAGGAAAATCTATGGTGCACAATATTTTGCAAGCAGACTTATGGTGGCCCACCATGCATGCAGATTCTTGGGATAATTGTCACAGCTGTGATGTCTTCCAAAGGATTGGAAAGCAGTCGTGATGTGAGGAAATTCCATTACTACCTCAAATAAATTTGCAGGCATTTGATAAATGTGTCATTAATTTTGTGGGTCCTATCAATCTGGCAAGAAAACGTACTGGTGCACACTATATTATTACCATGACTGATTACCTAACCAGATGGGTTGAAGCAACGCTAGTAAAGGATTGTATTGTTGCGACCTCTGTGAATTTTTTATTTGAGAATGTTATGACACGATTTGGATGCCCAAATATTTTAATAATTGATCAAGGTACCCACTTTGTTAACTAGTTGATTGCAAAACTCACAGAGCAATTCCAGATTCAACATAGAAGGACAACACCTTATCACCCTCAATCAAATGGAGTTGTCGAAGCCTTTAACAAAATTATGGAAAACACATTGGCAAATATTTTTAATTCCCAAAGATATGTCTGGGATAAAAAAATTCAGCAGTATTTATCAGAATATCGCACGACTTGTAAGAAATTGGCAGGACAAACTCCATGTCGTTTAGTGCATGGACAAGAAGTTGTGATGGGTATAGAGTAAATTGTCACGATCTTAAGAATTGTTGTGATCATAGAAATGACAGAATTCGATGATGTCGAAGAAATATTGTCACAACTTGTGCAGCTGCAAGAAGATTGTTTTGTCACGGGATTTCATCAAAATGTTGAAAAACAAAGGCAAAAAGTATGACATGATCAACACATTAAGAGCAAGCACTTTGAGGTTGGAGGACTTGTTCTTATGTATGGCAATAAATTTTTCAAGCATCTAGGGAAGTTGAAAACACATTGGTTAGGACAATATATCGTCAAGAAGATCACTGATGGAGGAGCAGTGAAATTGAAAAAGTTAGATGGAACATAAGTTAAAGGACTGGTGAATGGAAGTTGACTGACGTTGTATCATGGAGGAAGTGTCTTGGTTGCAAAACAATACAAGAGAAAAGAAATAAAGAAAGTGGGAAACAATTTTCATGGTCATAGACTACTAGTCGGCCGCAGTAGGAAGTGAAGTCTTGCAGACTTGGTGTCTAGAAAAGACCATAAATTCAGGGTGAAGATACTTCTTCAGTCACACGCACGTGACTCTATCAATGGCATAAAATAGGTAGCAAGGAGTGTGGCAATGTCGCAAGAAATACGAGTCATAGATATGACAACTGGATGTCATTAATTTGAAAAGTACGAGATATTTTGGCAGTGTTCTTTTTGGTCACGTTTGTCTGTATGGAAATAACTACCATTTGATGTGACAACTAATCGACGTCGTGCATAGAAGTTTCCTTCATTATTCAGACGATACACTCATGTGACTGAAAGTATGGATTCCTTTCTATTGATTTCCCATGCGTGTGAAGCATGTCCATGGAAAACTGTTGCATGCTATCAAATTTCACACCCAATTTCATTTCATTCTATTTACATGAGAGAAAAGCGATTGTTGTCTGTAACTTCAATAGCCAAAGCAAATTTTTTAGATCATGGTCATTTTCATTTCAATCTCTAGTGAGAGTACAACGGTTCAATCTGAAGTTGCGATTGCATCACCCACGGTAATCATGGAAGATATTGTGGGGTATGTCCCACCACAATAGCAGGTTGCTGTAGTTGTTGAACAAGTTCCAGTTAGGCCATCAGGAAAATCAAGTGCAGACCTACTAGGTCCCTCAGGAGCTTCATGGGGAAAGTGCACAAGGAATAGAAAGTGAAAAGGGAAATCAATGATGCCACCAATATCGCTACCAATACGTGAGGAGGACGCAGACTAAAAAACCCAAAAAATGTTACCACCATATATCCCACCAAGACGCGCAGATGCATTAAAGGTCAAAATTCCAACCAAGTCACGAGCCTCACTGATAGCACCCACAATCCCAGAAGGAGTTAAGGTGTTGAAGAACATTATGCCAAACCCGCAGAAGTTATCCTTCATCGACTACAATACGAATAAACAAAAATATTTGGACAAAAATAATTATATTCTAATTGTGCAGGTCACACAGGATTCACCAAAGCGATTTCTTCCAATGGAATGGGAAAGAGGACTGGAACAGTTCGGACTGTTGTCACTACTATACATGCCACACTTCGGCCGAAGCAAATAAATGAATACTTTTGTCCGACATTTGTTAGTATCATTTCATTGAGGATACCTTTGGGTAGATGAAGTACACTTTGTGGATGTCAAACTCATAGTAGAGATCATATGCCTCCCGCTAGCAGGTATGGACCCAACACCATTTTTAGAAAATACCAGCACACAACGATTACAACAAGGGTTAAGGACAAGTATGAATTGAGTAGGAACAACAAAGGGTTCCTAATCTCTTCAATCAACGACTTTACCATTTGCTTTGTTGCGGAGGTATTGGACTGAAAAATGTTGCACAAAATGAAACTGAACCAATGTATTGTGGGTACGGTTTCACTATCCAAACTCTGTTCGGAGGGAGTTCAGATTAACTGGTCGCAATTCTTGTTGAATGAATTGCTAGAGAACGAAGTTGAGTCACAGGAATATGGTAAGCCTTTCCACTATTCCTGGTTGTTGATTTTGATTTATTTTATTGTCTGGTCTGACCCACCAAACTACTAAGAAATAGATCTTCCAGTTCGTTGGATAGGAGACAGATACCAGAATCTCTGGTTCACAAAGGATAGCAAAGATAGGAACTATGATAATAATATTGAATTTTTAATGCATGGAGAGGCCCTGAGGAATCAGGCGCAAAAGCATACAAGACTTGCAGATGATAATATTAACCGATTTTGTCAAATTATTAAGTTTCACATCAGGCTGCATTATGTTCTGATATAGCCATGACAAGACCCACAATGCAATGGTTGGTGACACAGTTTTTATTGAAGGAAGAAGAAGTGGAATCCATTGTCCAAGAATGGATGAAAGAATGGTGTGTCCCTATTCCAGATGACCAAATAGTAGATGGAGACTTGGACCAGAACAAACCACCTTCAAAACAAAAAATATATCGAGAAGAGGACCCCCAGGAAGATGCACAAAATCTCGATTCAACCTAGAGTGGCTCGAGCATAACTCCCACAGATATAGCCGTTGGAGACAAGAGGAACCTGGAAGAACCAGAGCAGGGGGAGTCTAAGGGAAAGAAAATAATGG
Source organism: Pseudotsuga menziesii (assembly GCA_001517045.1). NCBI lineage: Eukaryota > Viridiplantae > Streptophyta > Pinopsida > Pinales > Pinaceae > Pseudotsuga > Pseudotsuga menziesii. The sequence continues at coordinate 494,454 of LPNX010679313.1, forward strand.
TTGACAAAACCACTAATACCATCAGTATTGATGGGGAATACTTTACGTAGTTAATTGAAGCGTTGGAAGAAGTCACGCAGATAAGTTTTCAAAATATAGATAAGCAAAAGATAGAGATAACAAGCAGTATTACTGATCCACTGAAAACAATTTTCAAATTTGTTTAAGAGGTTATAATCGTAGTAGATTATACGCCTCATACAACCAAGTTGCAAGACATACCTGGAATTTCTGAAGAGCAGTAACCTAAGATGCCAAATCCGGTTCCACCAATTAGAGTGCAAGTGTCAAGAGAAGTACTTGATCTGGGAACCCCATAATTCACTGATGTAGCCAAAATCATAGGGAAGATAACAATATACTTTTCGCAGATGTGCATAACTGAGGTATATGTAGTATAGAATTTTGCAGTCAAAGAAATGAAAGTAAGAGAAGGCACCTTGATTAAGCAGGAAAAGTTAGAAAACAAAAGTATTAATAAAATGAAGACAACATTACAAGAGACAGAGAAAAATGAAAAAACATGGGAAGAAAATAGGCTTAGGCTCGACAAGGATGTAACTCTTGCATGCACAAACTTCACTGATGTAGGAATTACATAAGACATGTTTGCGGAGGCCAAGGTCATTCAAATCGGTGAGAGAGCAGACAACTTTCACAAAATGGTCGCAGAACTTTAAGCACAGATAAAACCAAGCACACCCTCATATGTGTTGGAGGAGCGATGACAAGAAGCAACTGGAGCTGCGAGGAAGATAGAAGAGGTAGAAGCATTATGTGACAAGGCTATCGACCAAGTGTCTCAGACTTGGGAAGCCCTGATTAACAACATCAAACTAGAGAATCCCTTGGAAGAGAAAATGGATAAGGCGAAAGAATTGAAGAAATTGCAGCAGTAGGTTACAATGTTGTGCACGCAACAACAGGAAAGAGCTAAAAATGTTACAGAATTATAGACTGAAGTTGAAAGATTTACATGCATTATTTAGCCTGTACATCTGAAGGTGCATCAAGCAGGATAATCAATAGAAAAGGTAACGCTAAAACATGTCAGTTATAACCTTATGAAGAAGTTAAAGAAAATAGAGGAAGATGTGCGACAAGAGGTAGAAAAATTAGTGAAAATTTTGCAAGATTTTTAAAGTAAAGTCAACACAGGTTAAGAAACGAAATAATAGATTTGTGTGGCTTGGGATGAGCCACATGTGAGTGTTGGGGTCCTGTTGGGCCTAGGGAAATATAGGGAGAATTTAGTTAGAATTCTTCCCAAGTATGAAAAGAATCAGGTCGCAAGAAGGAAAAGGAAGGAACGATAGAAGTAGAGAAGGAAGAACAAAAGAAGGAAAAGGAGCAACAACAAAAGTAGAGAAGGAAAGATAGAAGAAGGAAAAGAAGGAAAATGATTTGCAATAGAAGTAGTTGCAGAAGGAAGGAAGGAAGGACAAAGTAGAAGAATTAGTAAGGAAGGAAGATGCAATAGAGAAGGAATGAAAGAAGACAAGGAAGAAATAACTAAGGAAAGAAGCAACTGAAGAGGAAGTTTTGACAACAAAAGAAGAGAGTTTGTGATAGAAGAGAAGTTGCGACATAAGGAAATGATGTGACAAGGAAATATGCGACGGAATAAACCATGTTAGAAGGCATGCAGTGGCATAACATTTGGAAAGCGACAGTTCGAAAAGATCGTGGGTACAAGGTCGGCTAGAGTCGTTCAAATCCGCATGTATTAAAGCATCTTTGTAAGTTGGATCATTAGTGCCTAGTAACATGTGTCGATAGAATAGGAAATAACATGTTGGATAACTTTATCAAGTCGACTGGGAGCGACATGTAAGAGTCTATAAATGGAGGAACCCAAGTTGTATGCGGGTTAGATCCTATTCAGTTTGATCTTGGTCAAATGTTAGCTTCTGTAAGTTGTGTTTTATGTTAGTTTTCTAAGGGTATTGAGTCAAAGAGAGGAGTCAAAGAATCTGTAGGTGAGTGCGTAGAAGTGTAGAAGAGATTGAGTCGATATAGGTTATGTGTATATTGACAATAGATTCATAGAGGAATTCGAGTCGATCCAGCCTATGTGTGGATCATCTATGGATTCAAGTAAGGAAAGAATAATGACATAAGACCAGAGATCATGAGAGGAGAATGAAGACTATATAGATAAGGAAGAAATATCTAAAATAGAGTATGTAGCTTAGTACGTAGATAAAAGGGTACCTTATATTTCTCCTGCCAGATGAAGAGAGACTTTGTGGTTTCTCTTGGATGGGTTTCCACAGTAGATACTATGTCAAATGTATGAAAAATGAATGTTTTTAAGTCACATATACATGTTGTCGTGAATGAATGTTCATGTATTTTCTTATGAATGGGGTGTATGTATATGCCACATTGTTATTGTTGAATGTATCTATGTTGCACCACGCTTATTTTTATAATATTTGTCAAAGGATGAGTTGTGTCGCATATTAACTGTGCATAATAAGTATAAAAACCCCACCCACCAACTTCGGTCGAGCACCTTTGTGTAATACCAAGGGACGAGAAATCCCCCACCCATATACAGAAACTTGGTTTTGGCAGTTACCCATAGAAAGATATCTTAGGTGAGACTGCATCTGTGTTGTAGGTGCCACCGATTGAGCCTTGATATGCCTAACTGATATCTTGGTCTTTGTTGCGCACAAAGGAGGGACTGAACCAGGGTCGAAAAGAGGAAAACACCAACACCCACACTCCATCTTCCCTAGGGGGATTCATAGTCTCCTTTATGGTTTGTTTTTTACTAATCAACAGATGCACACACTCTACCTTCTAGAAAGGTTGAATAGGTTAGTTAATATTCTTTGATTTCATATTTAAATAAGTAATAATTTCGTACTTGAATCGTTTCCACAAAGTATGCTCTTGCCACCAACCAAAGGTTTTGTTGATTATTGGTAAATGATCAGAAATTGACACATAGTTTGAGGTTTTAATTTGTCGTTAGTTTACTTTCTTTTAAAAGCATATTTACTTTATCAAATTGGAACATATATTTTTGTCGCAAACCTCGTGTATGCTCTTTTCCTCTATGGGATTCACCTGGTTGTTGGGGAATCAAAAGCGATTTGTGACACATTAATCTAATAATTTATTAATAAAATCAACTTCCCAAAAAATATTACGAAGCTCCAACATACGACATTTGACAATTGTGGGAAAATTCTTCAAAGGAAGCGAGAACCACTGCATAATTACCTCGAGATACCATCATGCTACACTCTTGTTGGTGTAGTATTGGACACCTCTTAGAGACTCCGATTAACTCCACATTTCTGAGTGAGGAACCATTTTTATCATCTTCCAGACATATTCTCAGTAATTTTAGTATATCGAGGATCCCCTCCCATAACTTAATTCATATTTTTAATAATTAAAATTGACCAAGTACATTGCAAAACATTTCATTTTTAACAACATTATTTCTTTACTTTGACTCCATTGGCATTGATATAATTTTGCAACATTTTACTGCCGTTTATCATCAGTTTTTTATTGTTGCTAATCCTTAAGTGTTGATGTTATATGATGGTGAAATTTTCATTTATATTTGCAACAATCTTGTCTCAATATTTTACTTTTAAAACTCCTAAAAAACGTACTTCCATCATTAACGTCTAAAACAAAAGAGCCTTAGTTAAACTCTTTCTTAGGGACCGCCCCCCTTGGCTTCGTTAGGAGTTTTTCCTAAACGGAGGAGTAAATATCAAGTGATAGTAGTTGACTCGATACTTCCCCCAAGGACACACCTATCGGCTTGAAAATTTTTGTTGCACTTAACCCCCATGTGTGTGAAAGGCGACAACACTTTTTGGCACCATTTTTGGGGATAAATCTTTTTATTATCGGGTTATGACTTTCTTATTTCTTCTTTTGTTTGCTTTTTCTTTGCTTGATGAATTATTAGAGTAGATATATGATTCTTTGTCTGACGGTTCCACTATTTTTTCCCCTTTTTTACAAAGAAAAGCAAAAAAAAAGAAATTTTTGTGAAAGACTTATGATGCATATTTTTCTTTTCACATGGAGACTCCATAGAAGAGTTAAAACCCTCGTTTCTCACAAAAGTTGTTGAGATTGATTGTGTGTATATGAGCTCATCCAAACAGTAAATATTTAATGCTCATTATTTTGACAACTCCATGGTTATACCAAATGCTTGCTATTGAGTAATCAATATGGATGAGGAAAGAGCTCTGATTTCCAGTGAATATCCTTCCATTAACTTCTCAAACATCCTAGGATTTCCTAATTATCATAATGGTGAAGATGTATATGATCATATACCTATATTTTGGGGAAATAAATATGCAGAGGTCTGACATGTCATATCTTTTCTTAAAATTATGGTTGTATTCAATGTTTTGTATGAAGATAATATGATGGAGATGTTTGTTAGTACTTTACGAGGAAATGCTTGTGAATGATATGTCAATGGTCTACCATATAAATCTATTACATCCCTTTCAAGCTTCCTAAAAATATTCTTGAGGCAGTGGCATACAGGAGAGACTGACATGGAAGATTAGACAAGTTCCTGGAAGGGTTCCTTTCTGCTTCTTCTCCTTGGATAAAATATCATGACGAAGACCATAAATTACCTCGTCTCATCAGGATAGGAAATGATAGGTATTGGGTGCTACCTCCAAGAAACCACAATGAAGAAGAAATACATGATGATCCCATTGAGTTTGTGCATGAAGAACCATTAATTGAACATATTATTTAATACCCTACTCATGTCACATCAACAAAGAATAGTGGTGATTGGGAATTCTTTCATGATTATTTCAGTGATGATGATCACATTTGTACTCCAGATCTACCTCATGATACAAGCATTGCAAAATATTATAAAGAAACTTATGATGAAAACTGTAATGTGCATGATGACACTCCTACCTGTTCTCCATATAATGATGATAGTCTGGAAGGTTTACTACCTTTTGACCTTTTTTCTGAAGAAGATGAGTATGAAGAGGGGGACAAGTTTAGCCTGAAACATGATAAAAGTGACGAAGACTCCCTTATGTTTGAAAAATATGTTGATGAGGATTCCTGGACTTTAACGGGAAATCGAATCTATGACATGTCTGAGGAGGAAAATAATGAAATAGAAGGTCTTGATGGTTTTATTGAATAACCTATTTATGAGGTTTTAAAAGGAGAGAACATGGATCTTGTGGCCTTGGGAAATTTTTATATGGAAGAGGAGCATGCAATTTATTCATATGATCAATTTGAGCCATATATTAGTATCAGTAATGAAGAAAAACAGAATCCCTCATATCTGACATGAGGAATATAGTCAAGAACTTGATACCAGTAATGAGGAATCCCTCATATCTGACATAGATTGGGATGATGACTATTGGACTTTATTTGAAAATCCAAACAATGAGACTTTTGAAAATATTTTTGAAAATACCATCTATGATATGTATATAGAGGAGAGTGTTTATTCTGAGACTTATGAAAGTTATAAAGAAGAGAAATCAGAGTTTTTATATGATCATTCGGAGTTGTATTTGAGTATCTTTAGTGAGGATTTGGAGAAGCAATGTAGTGAAGAGTTAGATTGGGTGCAACTAGTTGAAGATTTTTTTCATCCATCATCTTCACGTACATATATTCCTTATGATTTGGAGAAAGTTGGGCTTACACACAGAGTTATCAGTAGATAATCCTTTTTGATGAGTATGATGACCTACCTCATCATATGGATTTATATATTAGTCCTATCCAATCTTGGATAGAAGAATCCTGCAAGAGAACTTTCTAGTTTGGGAAGTCGTTCGATGACTTTCTCCATGATTATAATCTCTTGTTTAACCCTCCCGTCTTGAAGTTTCATGCAGGTTTGCATTTCTTGAATAATGTTTCCTTGCTTTGTATGGTAACCAAAGACAAGGAAAAAACCTTTAAAATTGATAAAATACTTAGGTGGCTACATTGGATGTTTTATTTTACCTAAGATATTTATTTTATCTTCCTTAGAGAAGGAAAATAAGCTCCTTAAAGTGACACTTTAATTTATGCATTTCTTTTATGTACTTAGGAATAAAACTCTCTTTCATCAATTAGTTTTATGTTCCTTTCAATAAAGCGACTTTTGGATTATTGGCTATTTTCATAAAACCTATGCTATTGAAGGTTTCTTTTTTCAAATTTGAGATGTTTTTTACAGATTATAAGAACAAGAGATTCTGGTGTTCTCATATGCTCTCCTTTCCTGAAAACCAGATCGAACACATGTCCCGTAGTTGGAGCGAGATGTTATCCACTAAGTTTCACTTAGGGGATCTTTCAAGTGAGCCACCAAGAGTTGGAACAAATCAATTGTTCTTACTCGGTGCTCAGGAAGTTACATGGTTTTATCAGGGCCAGTTGTGGTCCATTTTTTGCATGTTCACAACCCCCTACGGGGAATTGTAATAAATGACATAGCATGATGGTTTCTATTTGTAAAAGGATTGGCCTTCTCAGGAATTGGTCATCAAAGTCATCATCCCTGAGCGTTTTTTCCCTCGTTAATTATATGACACTTTTTTAATCGACATTTAATTTTCAAGTTTCTCACTCAAAATGCTCCAAAGTCAGGATGGTGAAGTTGGTGATTTTCCTTAGGAGGGTTATTAAAGCCTAGGGTATATATATTATACCATTCTAGTCATAGTCCCAAATTTTCATGGACATGCGCTAAGTTTTTCATAGTATTTTTTAATTTATATATTTTTAATAAAATCATCGATAAGGTGTATTTTGAGTAAAGAGGAGCTGCGTTCGAAGATTGGATATCTCGACGTTTCGATCCCTACTTTGGGATCATCATCAGGAGACAATTAGAAGCGTGAGGAAATGTGTAAGACGCCCGAGTGGTTAAATATGAGATTTTTAGGTTTTTTAAGGTAAGAAGTGTAAAAGGTCGGCTTAAAATTTTGATTTCGTTTAAAATTTTCCAACTTTAGGGAGTGGAAAATTAGGGTTTTCAAGGAAAACTTAAAAATATTACCTTAATTATTATTAAAATTTTTATTAAGTTAAGTTAATTAAAGACTTTATATAATTCTTAAAAAAGAAATTATACAGTTTTTAAGGTATTTAAAATAATTAGAAAGGTTAATTTCTTTTAAAAAGTTTTTATAAAAGTTTCAATTATAAAACCTTTAAAATATTTAAATAGTTTGACTATGTTAATTTTAATAATTACACATTCTAAGGGTTTTCAAAGTTATTAAATATAAGAAAGAATTTTTAAGAACTTATTTTTTGAAAGAAATTATTATATTTTTAATTTTAACATAGATCTAAAAACTAGACAAAGAAAGGGTCCTTTTAATTAAAATTTTTTTTAAGGTTAGTTCTAACAAATTTTAAAGGTTTTAAAAGAATTTAATATTTAAAATTATTAATTATGTTTTGGTTTTAGAGGTTTTCAAAAGGTTTTAGGATTATAGATTTAAAAACTTTTTAATTAGCTTTGTTAATATTTTGTTTACAAGTTTTTTTTAAAAGTTTTTTATAAATTAATTTTAATTTTAGTTTATGAAAGAAATATTATTATTTTTTGTTAATTTTTAATTTTAACCTAAACCTAGAACACGAACCAGAAGAAGTGAACTAGAAGGAGCAGAGGTGGAGTTTTTCAAAGTCCAAAGAGGGCATAGGGGAAGTTGAGGCAAGAAACTAAGACTTAAGAATTGGTTTGACGGCTTTTAATGGTTTGTAAG
>LPNX010679313.1:503223-521617 GCA_001517045.1 Pseudotsuga menziesii
AAACGAAATCAAAATTTTAAGCCGACCTTTTACACTTCTTACCTTAAAAAACCTAAAAATTTCATATTTAACCACTCGGGCGTCTTACACATTTCCTCACGCTTCTAATTGTCTCCTGATGATGATCCCAGAGTAGGGATCGAAACGTCGAGATATCCAATATTCGAACGCAGCTCCTCTTTACTCAATTTGCCACTGTGTAGATGACCATCTTCAAAAAGGTGTATTTTAATTGTAAAATTTCAAAAGGTCATAAAAGAGGGCCAAGGGAGCTAAATTTTCCATGGGGTGCTCGTATTAAACTCCCAAATTCGAACTCTTGGTGGCTATTTTTAGCCTTGTCATGTCATATTTGTCACATGTCAGAAATCAGGTCTGAATTTTCCATATTTGTCATAGAATATTCCAACAATTGTTGTCATATGGTGCATAGAATCTCCTTCTAAGTAGCACACCTTGTCTTTTAGTGTCTTTCGCTTCCATGGGAATTACACTCCTTTACCAATTCGAATTCCTTATCTCATTATATGATATTTGACACCACATAACCATCCAATATTGTTACATTACCCATGTGTTGGAATTTGGATGAATATCATTCCAAGTTTGGAGGGAATATTGTCACTCAAAGGCTCCACAAGCTTCCAAGTGTCTTCATGAACCCATGCCACCTTATTTTCTTAGCATTTATCATTTATGTGAACCATTTAAATGTGAATATGGTAAAATAAAGTCCTTGTGGGTCCCATAGCCCCTTATTACAAAATTGATGTCTCCATCTCAACCTAGGGAACTAATAGGTTGGTGAAACATTATTTGCAAATAGCCTTATTTGGAAATTATTTAATTGGGGACATGGTAGTATTGTAAACATTTCAATCCTTTTTCAAGGATAAAATTGTATATTTAATTCATATTTTGATCATATTGTAAATTTCATTAATAAAGAAAGCAAGTGGAATACATAGTGCCCACACTCCATCCCCCCTGGGGGGATTCACAGTCTCCTTTATGGTTTGTTTTTTACTAATCAACACATGCGCACACTCCAACTTATAGAAAGGTTGAATATGTTAGTTGAATTTCTTTGATTTCAACTTTAAATAAGTAATAATTTCATATCCGACTCATTACCACGAATAATGCTCTTGCCACCAACCAAAGGTTTTGTTGATTATTGGTGGATGATTAGAAGTGACACATAGTTTGCGGTTTTAATTTTTTGTTAGTTTACTTTCTTTTACAAAAATCTTTTCTTTGTCAAATTGGAACATACATTTTTGTCGTAAACCTCATGTATGCTCTTTCCCTCTGCAGGTTTCTCCTGGTCATTGGGGAATCAAAAGCGATTTGTGACTCTTTCTAAATTCCACACATTAATATAATAATCCTCTAATAAAATCAACTCCCCAAAAAACATTACGAAGATTCGGTGAACGACATTTGACAATTATGGTAAAATTCTTCAAAGGAAGCGGGAACGAATGAATAGCAACCTCGAGATACTGTCATGCTACACTCTTGTTGGTGTAGTGTTGGACACCTCTTAGAGACTCTGATTCAGCCCACATTGCAAGTGAGGAACCATTTTCTTCATCTTCTAGACATATTCTCAGTACTTTCAATATATCGAGAATCCCCTCCCATAACTGAATTCATATTTTTAATAATTAAAACCAACCAAGACACATTGCAAAATATTTCATTTTCAACAACATTATTTCTTTACTTTGACTCCATTGACACTAATCTAATTTTGCAACATTTTACTGTCGTTTATCATCAGTTTTTTCTTATTGCTAATCTTTATGTGTTGATGCTATATGCTGGTGAAATATTAATTTATATTTGCAACAATATTGTCTTAGTATTTTACTTTTAAAACTCCAAAAAACCTTACCTCCATCATTAACAACTAAAACACAAGAGCCTTAGTTAAACTCTTTCTTAGGGACCACTCCGCTTGGCTTCGTTAGGAGTTTTTCCTAAATGGAGGAGTCAAGATCAAGTGACGGTACTTGACTTGAGACCTTCCCCGAAGGACATGCCTAGTATCTTGAATATTTATGTTGCACTTAACGCACAGGTGTGTGAAAGGAGACAACACCTCCATTTCTCTAGCATAGGTTTGCCAGGGAATCTCTATTGCTAAGAATTAAGGAGTAATTGCAATTTAAATTCCTTTTTAAATTAGTAATTTCCCATAGGTTTAGCCATATTTTTCACATACTTTCATTCTAGGAAGCTATGGCATCATCAAGGAGAAAAGTCAAAGGAATAATGAAAAAAGAATTTAATGCGTATCCATAATCATAGGTTATATATTACATAATAAGAAACCACAAAATTTAATAAAAAGATCTTGTATCTTTCTTTTGGGACAATTAATCTCTAAGCATAAAAAAAAGATTAGAGAACTTAGGATAAAGGGTAGCTAGTAATAAATATTACTATTTCCTCTTAGCTTCCTAAGTCCTATTTTATACCCTTTCATGGATTCATAAGCTTCTTTCATTTCCGTATTAACTTATAGCTTTTAGTGGTATTTATATTATATTTCAATGTATATAATTACAAAGATACACATTTTTACTTAGACCACATATGTCAAGAGTTATAACCATTTCATTATTACATATACATTCATAATCTAATGGTAAAAACTTGGGTATTGCATCCCCCCCCCTTTAAATTAACATGGTCCTTGATGTGATATCAAACTAAAAAAATGGGGGTAGGCCTCCCACATAGAATCCTCCAGCGCCCATGTTTCCACATCAATGCTATAATGGGTCCATTTGACCTTTAGATGCATGATGTCCTTATTCTAGGGCAACATAACCTTCATATTTAGGGTGCAAATTGGTTGTGTATGAAACTCTTCTTCTAGTTCTACCTAGATAAAATCCCAATCAATGACATGGTTGGTATCATGCATGCACTTCCTTAACAAGGATACATGAAATGTGTTATGAGAATTTATGCTAGTAGACAATGCAAGTCTATAAGCAAGATGTCCTATCCTATTTGATATTTCAAAAGGTCCACAATATTTTGCTACCAACATAATGCAACTCCCCAAATTTAGGAACTTTTCTTTTGTTTAACTTTTAAGACTCAATACATGTCCCCCAACTTTGAATTCCCTCGACATGCTTCCTTTCTTTGCATAGATTTTTTCCCTCTCCTATGATGCCTTCAAGTTCAACTTGATTTTGGAAACATGATCTTCCATATCCATCACATACACACTTAATATATTCTCATTACTTGATTCACCCCCTCTATTCCCATTAGTGTGTAAATGGTATGTCGTACTGAAATTTAGATTTGTGCCAAAACCATTGAATAATCCCTTACAAAACTTGGGAGTGAAATTATGATCTCTATAAAAAACAATGACCTTGGGTATTCCATACAATTTGACAACTTCTTTAATGTAGATTTATACTATATTTGTCACCTTATGGGTTGACTTAATTGGAATAAAACTAGCAACACTTGTCAAATTATCCACCTCTACCATGATGGAGTCGTGTTGTCACTATTGTTTTGGGTAACTTAGTGATGAAATCATAGTCATCACCTCCTAATTCCACTCTAACAATGGTAACGGTTGTAGTGAGTTTTTTGGTTGTCCATAAACAACTTTTACTCTGAAATTCCATACATTTGACTTTATAATCAATGTTATCATTTTTCATTCTTGGAAAAAAGCATTGATCCCTTACTGCAATAATGATATTTTGGTACCCATTCTGTTTAAAATATGGAAGATTATGCATCTCAAGTAGTATAAGCCTCTTTATTTGACAAAAAGTTAAGAACACACACATTTATGCATAAGAATTCCACCGTCTTCTATCGTATGTTATTCATATTTCTACTATACATCGTGTTGTTTTAATTCTTCCTTTATTTAAAAGTAATGTCTGCATGTCACAAGAGATTCAAGAATTCTACTCTTCAAATATGATTTACAAATGTTGTTTGTTGTGTCTTGCATTACATGTAATATTTTGATGAGTTCATCAATGATCTTGTTCTCTTTCCTTTAATGTGCTTGGTGTTAAAATTGAATTCATAAAAAAATTCCAGCCACCTTGTATGCCATCCATTCAATTTTTGTTGCATTAACAAATGCTTCAGACTATTATGATTCATTCTTAACTTGAATTTTATTCCTATCATATAATGTCTCCATGGAGTAAATATTTTACTCCAATGCTCAAATTTCAACTAACGTCTCCATCGAGTAAATATTTTACTCCAATGCTTAAATTTCAAATAACTGGGAATAATAGTAATATATATGTATAAAAGATTATCAAATAAAAAAAACAATGACCACTTTACAATAATGGGATCTACATAAATATTTCTAAACAAGTGTCTTAGGTATCTTTTCAATAAAAGGTCATGTCTCTTAGTGAGTAATTAATTTAATTATGTTCTCTCATTATATTTCTTATTTAATATCTTATTTACGTATTTATTTTGATTATTCATATTGATTGATTCTATTTACTATTGTGTATGTAACATTGTCTTTCCCATTATCCATGAGATGTAGAATAGTTGGTGGCAGGGTATGGTTAAGACGCCCCTTAAGAAGAAAGGTCGCCCGTTCAAATCCATGGATACCAAAAATACAACCATGTTAAGGGTTGGTGCGTTCTAGGCCGGGTGCGATCCCTGGGTGATTTTGATAGTTTAGATGCCCCTTGTTCGTGGTAACTTAGCCAATAGAAAACCAGCTAGTCAAGGGGGTTCTTCCCATTAGCCAACAAAAAAAAACATTGCCTTTCCCATTTGAAATGCATCGTCCTCAAAGAAATTGTGGTTGATTTTTTCTTCCATTGTGGAGAGTCATCTTGATTCGATGTCATGGTTGAATACTTGCGAATTTTGTTGTTTAGTGAATGGGTGAGATTTGTGAGATCTTTGAGAGGTTGGCATAGGTTTATTGAACCATACAATTTGCGGCTACTCCCTTTCCATTTTAATTCCATAAATTGTTCTTGGAGGTTCATGGGAAGGTACTCGCTTACATCAACCTTTCTACTCATATTACCATGCCCACCCTGTTGAGTGGTAAAGCATAATGTCCAATTTGTAATTCCAAATCATGTATGTACAAAGATTTCATGGCACCTTCCTATTCCATCAACTTGTTGACCATCAATGATCATAATAATGAGGTCCTTCATAGGGTATACACAAAGGTTTAATTATTTTGCAAGATTAATATCCACAAAATTGTGAGTATTTCCTAAATCTATGAAGATATGATATTTTTACATTTTATGCTACCCTTCGAGTTTTAATGTCTTTGGTTTCATTTCTCCTATGATCGTTGCAAGTGATATTAGGGGTATATTGTCTTGAATGTTTTGGAATTTTCTATTGTTCCTTCAACCAACATACACCCATCTTAAAAAGGATCTACCAAGCGTCGAGAGGCATCAAACCTCTAGTTGCAAAACCCTTTTTAGAGTGGAACTGTTGAGTAAGGGTGTAATGCAATGTTTATTATTTTAATTTATCTAATTTGTAATTTGTGTAGTTTTATTTATATGTCGTTCTAGATATTAGTGGAAATGTTGAGTAAGTGTGTAATGCAATGTTTATTATTTTAATTTATCTAAGTTGTAATTTGTCTAGTTTTATTTCTATGTCGTTCAAAATATTTTAAAATTAAGTTGAGCCGACATGTTATTTTTTGTAATATTTTTTTTTATAAAGGACACATGTCAGCTGTAGGATGAACACAGAAGGAGTTACACATCTCCCCCTACTGGACTGTAGAATGCAGCTCTTTGACACAATGAGGTGGAGTAGATCTTACTACATATGGTTTCTCTTATTCCTTTCGTGTCTTCTTGAGGCATGTGATTGTTTCCAATGATACCTTTGGTGATTTTTCATCATCATTAAAGTCTAACATGCCTTGTTTAGTAGAAACCTCAACTTCCTTCCAATCTGTAACTTTGCAATAATATGAGTGATTTGATTCACATGTATGTCTTAGAACCCACTTGTCACTGCAACTACGAAAAATTCTTTTCCTTCCTTTTAATTTCATCATCATGGTTGCTACTGGAGGTATCTGATTCTCTTTTAGATTCATACCTATATGATTTTTTATTGTTGCATTTGTGTCCTAATTAATTCTTGTCTCCGCAGTATTTACATTTTCCTCCTTCTGTCGTAATTAGCCTTGTCAAATTTTAGAAATGATGACTTTTCAAATTTGGATTCAACAACTTCGATGAAATGTTATTCATTTTTAAGTGATTATAGATGTGTGGATTTATCCCACCCACATAGGGTTGGATTAGTTGATTTTCTAGTAATGCATGTACTTGCATAGCCAATGCTTCCCATTCATGTGTGCATTCATCCATGTTTCCGTTTTGTTGTAATCTGGTTAATTTTGAGAAAAATCTATCCTCAAGAATACCTTCAAAATCTTAAAAAAAACATTTGTGAACATATCCCGGTTATATGAGAAGATTGATCCCTTCCACCACATGATCCAACTATATGCGTTGCCCTCGAGATGCATGGAAGTGTGTTTATGTCAAAGTACTCATCTACCTTTTTAAATTGGGCCACACAATACATTTCAGCCCCATCAAATTTTGATAACTCTAGATTGGCCCTCAATAGATACCCAAATATTGGTGGATTTACATAGCGTGGTTATTGTTGTCGGGGAATGACTAGTAACCCATTTGTGGATCCGCTCTTTAGTAGACTTATTGTATTTGAATTTGACGATTTAGTGTTGGCCAATGAAACTCTACTTGCTTCCAAAGATTAACTATAATGTTGAACGTCATTCATAACCATTACACCAGACAACTCCTCATAAACGTTAACAAAAAATTCTTAAATCATTTTCTACACCACTTTAGTCAGAGTAGCCAACTTATACCACTAACTAATAGTTGAATTATAATAAAGTCTAAACTCGTCATCCTCCTTATGCAAATTAACACATGCTTCTCTAGTTTACAATAAAAACTACCCTAATTCATGAATCATTACATAGCTGCCCACCACAACGCCTTTGCAATCTCTACTATTAAAGCACATTGCATACCTCTAGTTTATATAGTCACCATCATGATACTTACACCTGTATCATATTAAAAGATCTTTGATCCTATATTAGAGATATTATTTTCTACAAATATGGATACCTTCCTTATCTATGCATTTTATTTTTAGAAACACCATATCATCAAAGGGATATAATGTCCATAGCATTTCAAAATTATACTTATCACATGTGTAGGTTACGCTTTATAATGTCCAGAGCATTTCAAAATTATACTTATCCACATGTGTAGGTTACGCTTGTGTAGTAGTTGAGGACTTACATTTCTAGATGCATTATAATTCTTGAGCTTTGTAACTATAATCCCTTTCCACTATGTGTTTTCATCCATATTAATAGTTTCAATTATTGTGCACTTATCCTGATTGTGTTTTGAACGTGCATGATCTTGCTTACCCTTAACATGTTCATATGAACCTTTGCATCAAGTTTTAATTTTTTTGTTTTTATAGTGATTTTTATTGATGGTGACGTGTATGCGTATGTGTCTATATTCATACATGCAGAGGTGAACATTGATGCTAGGGTCAATATTGCAAAATCACACGATATGAAAGTAGTGCAAATTTTATGCCAACGATGATGTGATCACTACACACTATTTGTTCAATATTGCTTGGTTTAATCTACGAATCATCTGCAAAGAACGAGATACCATTTATTGAAGACCACATTTCCTCATATGGATGTGGAGGTAGTTCAAATCAACACAATTTTTTTATTTCTTGAATTAGCTTAACAAGGAGATAGGGGTTTAGCATATTTAGATTTTTTTTTTTTTTTGAAATAGGGTAGTCAAAAGGTGAACATGATTTGGTTTTTTGTGTGTGAAATAAATATTTAGGAGATACTAAATAAGTCATGATGTAGTTTGATTTAATCATTTTTTGAAGTAGTTAAATAGTGAAAAATACATATAGAACATTAAGGTTACAAATAAGTTGTAATGTATTCACACGTTATATAGCTAAATTGACGCCAATTTGTAGCAAAACACATATAGAGTGTTATAAAGGATTTATAATCAATCTATAATACTTAAACATATTATATGCCAATAACGAAAGCTCAATCAATTAATAGATTGGTATTATAGGAAAATTAAGTTAAAATTAATTAAACAATTAATAGTGAGCCCGCATTCAACTCACCATTGTGGAAGTGTAGTTAACTATAGGGTATATCTCATATTTATTGATTAATTTTAGTTAATCAGTTAATAAATAGGAATTATTAATAGTCCGGACATATTATTTTCTCCTCCTTGACTTTATACACCTCCCCGACATTTACGACATCGGGAGTATGAAATTAGAACACTGGAGCAACATATGGAAAACGCTTTACTGATACTAATGTTTCGATATCAAAACTCGGTTCTTTCGACGTCGAACATCGGACGTCGACATGAGTCGACACTTGATTCTCAATAGTCATGTCAATCTCGATGTCGGCACGTTGAATCTCAGAGGTCGACATCGGTATGATGACCATTACAATTAATATGTTGATCCTGACGTCAACACGTCGGACCTCAGAAGTTGGAATTGACTGAACAACTACTATCAAGTGACCTTTCCAACGTCGATATTGGCATCACCACTTTTGCATTAGAAATCCAACGATTCACGTATACATTAAACACAACCACCCTTCAACTCAGAAGATAGAATGGAAATTTAGTTCCATAAGGAAATCCCTGATTTTAACGTTGACACCTCAACATCAACACTGGAAATATGAACCATTCACCAATAGCACGCGATCTTGATGTCGACACAATTACATCAGCATTGAAACCTTGTAACTATTTTTATGATTTCAAAGGTTTGGCACTTAGTCGTTTTAAGAAAAATGACTAAGTCAAAACTTGTCATTGGTTAAACAACCAAATACATGCCTTCAATAGACAAAAATCAACAAATCTAAAGATTGTTTAAGTAATCCACCATGAGACTGATAATTAGTAAAAATCAGTGTTTCTTAAACACAGAGCTATCTAATGGAATTTCAAGCAAGACTTTTTTGTCTTAAATCTCATTCACATTAAGTCTGAGAAACAGTTAAAATTGGACATTAAGTTTTGAAACATTCATGTTACAAATAATTGTTATGATTAAAATTGGACATTAAGTTTTGAAACATTCATGTTACAAATAATTGTTATGAAAAGGAATAGTTCACAAGACTTTGAATAATCCATGCAAGAATTCCATTAACAGTTTTAACAAAATCCTTCAAGATTACCACATCCTTTAGGAACCATGTATTCACAGGGTTATAACTAAGGAATATCCTTCTTTACCCTATAGTATCCTAAATGAAGACATTAAAGCCCAAACAAGAAATCTATATACATTTCCCATTACTATTTCAATCATGAAATTATTATAAAACTGGAATTATTTAGACAATTAACACATTCATTCATACAAAATCCCATTAACATCCTTTGGAAACCCATTGGCTTAAATACCAATGCCCAACCAAGGACTCAATCATTCAATTACAATATTAGTAGACACAATATGCAGGTCATATTATCAATTCTTTTTCATAACATATTATCAATTTAAAGTAATTAATAGGCATTCAGCATAAACAACATACACATTATGTTCTTTCACATAGCAAGTTATATAATCAAATGCAGAGTCAGGACAAAACTTCAAGCACTTATCTGAATTCAAGATAACTGACAACTGGCTTAGTGGCATCCATGCTCCAGCCAACCATAGGAAATTATACCCATATCTCTCTCAGCAGAAATACCACCCCTGAGTTGAGACTCATGTACTCACTACCTAGTTTACTCATTGGTTCCAGGTTTCTCAGAATTCTTACATGACACTCAAGATACTTGGCTCACAACCAATTCCATATCAAATAATGTAATTCATTCCCTTAGCTTCCTTCTACTAGCACCACGGTGATTCCTAACAATGTTCATTGTGCTTAGAATTCCACTAAGTTAATTGCATGAAACATTTTCCATTTCACTGGAGCAACTGAAGGAAAACAAGGAAACGACTACAACAACAATTACATTGTAATTTGACTTGCAGGTTCAATCTTGAGTGGTCATTTTTTTTACCAACTCGACAAACACCGCGTAACAATCAAATGGGAAAATTCACTCAGGTTCTAGACACGGTTTCACGGCCTAAGCAACGATGTTGAATTAACATTCTTCCTACACTCAACTTCTCTTCGAACCAGGTTTTTCCATGGCTTCGTTATTTTTGTGTTCTTCCTCTGTGTTCTCCCTCTCCACACTGAACTACCCAACTGCTACCTTCGAAATGAATTTCCACCTTTTTCCTTGCATGCATTCCCCAAGGCACGTTTCAAGGTAATTGACTTCCCCTTAATCACCTTTTAACACACAATTAACTCTTAATCGGGTTTAAGGCTAATTAAGGGTGTTTAGGCTCACTTAAGGACATAGGGTATTATTTTAGGTATTGAAGGTTATAACAGGGTCATAACATATTCCCCTATGCCATCTATAACCCCCTTACCACCTCTCTAGTGAATACACGAGTCCCCAACTTCTCAACATTCTGCATTAGCCACGACCAGTTGTAGATTTTTAATATTAATAACTACAAAAATACAATAATTTTCAGCCTCTTGGGCATTCATAGTCAATTAGTTATCAGACTAGGGGTTTAGGCTAGGGGTGTTACACAAGTGAGGCTGGTGCATAGTGATGAAACTATGGTGTGAAAATTCAAGCTCAAATCTAACATAATTTTTTAAACACATGCTCAATACAAAAATTAAATTTGATATTTATGGCATAGGTTCCTTTGGAATGCTGTGCTTGATGATGTGAATAGATTATATACCTTAGTATTGTGAAACCGTATGTGGAATGAGGGAATTATACTTTCTTTAGAGAAAATACATAGGTGACATCATTTCCATTGAGACAAAAAAGTACACATGCTTTTGTGGATTTTTCATTGATGCAAAGGGATGTGCACTTAATCAATTTGAAAACAAGGGATACATGACACAATGGAAATATGTCCCTCTTAATCCAAATGAACCACATCCATTTTTGACATCACAAGAGGTGCATGTTGAAGAGGTTGGGGTTTCACTTGATCATGATCAAGTTTTTGATGTTGTTAGAGAAAGTATGTGACCTAATTAACGGGGTCTTAGATTAATGCATGGTGTTTTTGTTTGGCTTATTCAACATAATGTGCTTTAAACAAACAAACATATGTTAATTAATATTTGTTCCCACTGGGTTAGGCCCCATAATCAGGGTCGACGGTTTACCCCATTTACCATCCACAAATTATGGAGAAGTACTCGAATGGTGTTTTGTGAGTTTGTTCCTTGGAAAAAAATATTGATTAATATTCTATTTTTTTTCTCATAGGTGATGTATTTGTTGCCATTGTACTATGAGGAAATGAAGAAAATTTGGCTTACTATTTGATGTGATGTACGCAAATAAAAATAAAGTTGGTGAGATCATATTGAGATGGAGAATACACATACTAGAATGGTGACATGGTTACAATGAGTCACTTTTTTCTAAAAAAACGAAAAAAATAGAATGATTATATTATCTACAAATATTTTATGCCTAAATATATATCTTGCTCATATAGTTAATTGGTCATAGCAATTCAGATACAATTCACATAAATCAAAGTGAAGAGATGTGATCTAAGAATATTGAAGATGGTAGAAGTTGGCATATTATTGAGATTTGCATTCATATAACCCACTAGCCAAATGAGTAAACTATATGATACTTTTGAGGTTAATGGTTGGTGCATAGACATATTTTGCAATAAATTAACGTAACATTTGATTCCATTGCTTAATATGTTTGATTTATTTTCCTTGTTGGTTGGATTGCATTTTTGGTGTGTTTAATTTATATTATATAATTGAAAGCATTCTTCTTTTTATGTTTGTTTTAAATTATATAATTGAAATCACGCCATAGTGATGAAACAAAAGTGTGGTGTTCCCACCATTCACAATTACATGTTTGACTCCTAGATATGATATATTTAACCATAAATACTCATTTCAAACGTATAACTCACTATTTCCTTTGCATAGTCTCCTTTAAGTTCACTTTGGGGTGCAATTCTTCAAGTGTTCCCACTTGTTAGGGTGCTCTTAGGTGAATTTTAATGCATGTTTAACCATAAACACTCATTACAAAATTATATCTCACTATGTCCCATACATAATCTCCTTCAAGTTGGCTTTGAGTTGTAAGTTTTCAGGTGGACCCACTCATTAGGGTGCTCTTAGCAGAATTTCAATGCTCTTTTGTGTCATTTGGTTCCCAACATTTCTCATAACTTAAGTACTTTGTAACACAATAATAATACGATTTACCATATCCCTATATACCACTAAAATAATTAAGTTATTATGAAATAGGAAAATCAATAAAAGGTGCACTAACTAATTATCTTAATCAATTACACAAAGTGGATATTAATGCATTCGAGAATGTTTGCATGAACGACAAGTGGATTCATCATGCAATTAGAAAAAATAATGTTTTAAGGGAATGAAGGCCGTTGGTAAGGGTGGTTTTGGTTGTTATTTTATTTGCTAAGGAAGTTGTGAGAACATATGAATAACTATGTTCATTAGGAGGAGGTGGTAAGGATATCCTAGTGAGTGGTTAATGTAGTTCTGAATTGGTTTGGGGGATATTGAGAAGGAGGTAGATAGGTTGGCATATCTTTATTTATGTAGTGTTGGTGGCTTCCAGTTTCATTCTAGGGGGTTAGGTTGGGAGGATAGTCCCCCAATTATTAGTTTCCATTACACTAAAAGGAAAACACCTTCTAGTGGAGGTTTTTGCATATCTTCCTCAAAAACGATTTCCCTCGTTCAATTATAGTGAAGGTTTTAAGTGAAGTTGAGAGGTCAAAGGTTTTAGTGTTTTTTGTGTGTGTGGGTGTGTGCTAAAAATCGTTAAAAACACACCAATACACATAAAAATACACTGCACTAGTGCACTCCATGTGTCAAGTGCATTATACAATCGAGGTGACATTTCAATCTATAATATTTTTTTGTATTACATAATTTTAAAAAATGGCAACACTTATAGCCTTGAAATTTCATTATTAAATATATTTTGTTTTTATATCAAATCATTCTAATAAACTTAATCGTGCATTTTACATAATATTTTACACTCTATTGCATTATCACATAAGATGTATTGATATGCATGCCATATAAAACATGGTCCATATATAAAGTGCACCAATTGTGCAAATGCTTGTCCAATTCTATAATAGAGTTTATTTATATTATAAATTTCTAAAAAAACAATATGATATGATTGTGACAATATTGATGCCTGATGTGTAATAAAGGCCAATACAATGGTGAATGGTGAGATAATATGTTTTATTATTTATTAAGCACATTATCTATGGTCTCTACATTTTTTTATTAAAAAGTTAAAAACAAAACTAGTGTGCTTAGTGAAACATTGATGCCTTGGTGCACGCATAGAGTCAAAGCACCGCACAAAGTGTGCTACCTACATATACATGCACCATGAAAGGTTTAATTTTTTTTAATATAAAATATGGATTTTTATATGAAACTTTGGAAAAATTGAATGGTGCGGTGTATCTAAATGATATGCCTCATTTCTTTTAGACAAAGATGCATCGTTGAACAACGATCTTGTAAATTCCAATGCATTGGTGCATCTTCTCGTCAAGCACACCAAAGTACGATAAACGAAATAAAAAACTATTGACTACATTTTCATTTTTATTTGTTCCTCGATGCTTCCAACAACAAAAGCATTGGACCTCACTCTATTGCATAGACCACTTGTTGTGGTACAACATTGTTGCCTCCCTTAAGTTGTATGCTTGGTTGGACATTTTTAATTTGGGAAATAGGATTCTAAATTTGTTTTTTCTGTCTACATGGAAACCATGCCTTCTCAACCCATAAGACAATAGGTAAATTGCTTCTTACCTCTTCATGTATATTTTTAGCGAATAAAAATTTGAAATTCATTTTAAAAAATCATGTTTTTAAAACTTTGCAATGTGTTCAATTAGTTCATCTCACACTAGAAAAGTTGAGGCATCCTATAAATTTTGTACACGGCACCATGTCCAATGTGTTTAAATAGTTAGTCACACATTGGATAGACATTGCACTGAAGATTTCATCGTGTACCACATAATACAATGCATTATTTAAGACATTGCACCATTAATATTCCATTTATATATAAACAACACACTACCTTTTTTTTTTTCAGTCGAAAAAAACATTCCTTGGTATTCAATGAATCAAAGGAACCTTTTACATCTTCAAGATATACATTTTTGCCACCAGGGACAGTACAGCAATCAGTAAATAAAACCTATCCAAACATACAAAAGATACAATTGATACAAATAGATACCCATAGAAAATACAGAGTAGTGCAAAGCACTTGGGGATCACTACAAATGATCCCTCTCATAGGAAGGCTATCTGATATAGTCATCTATGTCCCTAGAGAAAATAATGGGAGCCCAGAAATTTGATCCAAGGAGGGAGAGAGACTCTTGTATCCTATAGTAGCTAGCTCAACAATACCTGATAGTATCTCAATGAATCAGGTGAGATCAACTGTAATAGAATGAGCATATTCTAAAAGAGCTGTGATGAGTTAACCCCAATAATCTCGTTCCCATAGGATTCAGTAAGTAAGAGATGGCTCGACGCCAAGTGCAGTCCCTCCTTTGATAAGATGTCTGCCCTCCTGTTATGTTCCCTATAAACATGACTAAGATCCACCCACATAAAAGAGGACATGAGAATTCTAGTGTTGAAGCACCAGGCCTCAAGATTCACCATATCCAGGGTAGATTCCTTTTTAGCCCAGTTTATAATCACAGAGGAGTCGCCAAAGATATGTAGGTAAGGTAACCCAATATCCTTGGCGACCCGTAGTGATGCCCAAAGTGCTAAGAGCTCAGCTCTAGTATTTGTACAGCTGCCACATCCGAGCTTGAAGGCAAGAATATGGTGATCATTCAGCCAAAGACAGATACCCGCTCCACCCAAATTATTTGCAGCAGCACCATCAAAAAAGATCATAGGATACACAGAAGTAGGAGACTTCCCAATGTTCCTAATTCTATGCTTGTGAATCGGAGGAGGCTTAAAGGTCATAACATCATCATAAATAATATATAACAGTCTGTTCAAAATGGGCTCCTGGTCATCAAAACATAAACGGTTTCTAGCCTTCCAAATATTCCATATGATGAAAATAGGCAGATACAGTAAAATACCCTTCTGTGATAACCAAATAGATAAATTTTCCAGTAAGGTAGAGGATTTCTAGTATATGTGCACATTAAATATATAGATGAGTCCGTCGATTACCTCCTTCAAAAACCGACAGCCAACAAAAAGATGTTCAATCGACTTTGCCTCCTCTTTATAGAGACAACATCAATTGGGTCCGCTCCATCCTTTCTTGCTTAAAATGTCCCAAGTATTAATTTTCTTATTGCAGGAGAGCCACACAAAACATTTAATCTTAAGGGGAATTTTAAAGTACCAAATCTTCATCATGATGTCGTTTTCTAGAACAGTTTTGTGATTTTAGACAATGAGTTCATAAGCTTTCTTGGCTGTCACCTTACCCCTCTGTTCATCAAACATCCATAACAGCCTGTCCTCAGAATGTCCAATCCTAATACCCCCATGTGACAGTCCATTTCCATAAGAGGAACACTAATCAGCCCAGACTCTTCCCAGTAACAGGTCCGAGGCTGAGTACCAATCAATCCCATCCAAGCCACTACCATCTAGATTAAGAGCTTGTGCAAGATAGGTAATCCCTAGGTCAGTGAGATATTCCTTGAGCTCCCCAGATAGGATGTACTGAGAGTTGAGCCCTGCAATGGGGTCAATGCCCACCCTGATTTTTAATCCATTTCCCACCTTCCATCCCAGCTGACAGGTAATCCACTCAAATATTCTGATAAAACCATTCCAAAAATATGAAGTTCCAATAATACAAAAGGACCGGCCACGAATCCAATCTTCAAGAGGTCTGTTCTTTAAATATTTATGAGCAATAATCCTACTCCAGGTCCCAGTACCAGTGAGAAGTTGCCACAAGCTCTTGAGCCTTAGTGAGATACCAAACCATTCAAGGTTCTTGATATCCCAGCCACCAAATTCAATAGGAAGGGAAAGAGTTTCCCAGTTGACTAGATGGGAAAACTTGTGACTGTCAGAGGATCCCCAGAGAAAAGAAAAAATAAGTTTGCGCAGTGCATTTAGTATAGATTTGGGACATCTTGCCAATGCAAACCAATAGACAGCCAACCCAGTTAGAACAGCTCTAATGAGGACCACTCTACCTCCCAGAGAAAGATACCCGTAAGTCCAATTTTGAATCTTTCTTTCAACACACTACCTACATGCAAACTAATTACTTACAAAGAATTGTTATTGCTTTGAAAAATGTATTTGTACCATTTACAGTTCTTTCCTATATTAGATGAGCACCACCAAGCATTTTCATTTAAAATTATGCCCATGGCCAATGCTTTTTAGATAACCATAATTAATGTTATCAATGCTCCTTTTATTTCAAGTACATCATTTTCATTTAACACTAACTAAAAGATATTTTGGCGTGCTTCATTAATTAATGTGGTACCATTGATGATGTGTTGCTTCATTAGACTCATGCCTTGTTGGCACATAATTATTTAAACTATGTCAATTTGGTTATTGGTTGGTGCATTAGAAAACTTATCGGGGCATTGTCAACAGTGCATGTGTTCATTCCATAAGCATCAACCAATGTAATATTTAAGAATTGACTTGATATAGTTGGTGCATTTGGTAATTTTCAGTTGCACTAGTAACGGTTCAATCACACAATACATAACCAAAACTATCTCAAAAAGATTAGTGTGGTGTATAAGTTGTGGTGCACCATTTACGTTGCTTCTCTATATTTACAATGCACCATAGTGGGTATTTAGTTTTATACACAATGCATTGAAAAGTTGTTTAAAATTCATGTTTCTCATGTAAATGTTGCAATGGTGTTGACGGGAAGATCATTCCTGCTCGCAACGAGGGAAGACAACCCAGACCTGTTAGTTTTTCAACATTTAAGCTAGCATTATGATAAGATCTTTTCACTGAGAGAATAACAAGCACATCAATCACATAAGCACATCACAAGAGACAAGAGACAAAAATATTTTAGGAGGGGAAACCATAAATGGAGAAAACCCCTCAACTTCCTCTAAGATAGTATCACCACAAGATGTGATCCCAAAATAGTAAGATGACCTCCCAACACAATAGCAGCCTTCTGTCTTCTGTCAAGCCAAAGATTTCCTTCTCCAAAAGTGCGCCACACTTGAGAGAGAAAGTGATGCAATTCACAAGTGATAAATAGAGAGACTCTCACTCTCTATTTATATTCTTCCGTTGACTTGAAGTGCACTCAACCATGTAGGCTTAACTTACAATTACTTACTCGAGCCTACACCTTAATTAGTGTATAATAACCCAAGTGCCCCATAACTGTGGGGACTTACCTAATGACTTGATATGACTTGATTACATTATTAATCCTCCTGATCGGAACATCGGGGCATGACCACATGCCTCAAATACATAATAGAAAAATCCCGGAATAAACATCGGGTTACAATACATAAGATACATAGAAGAATACATTCCGAAGTTACATATACATCAACACTCCCTCTTAACTAGGAAGGTATTCTTTCGACACAATTTTCAGCACTGGTCTTCTTCTCTGCATCAACTGGATCATCTCGTCTTCAAGTCATCTTCGTCTTCAAGTCATCTTCATCTTCAAGTCATCTGGATCTGGATCATCTCTCGATCTGGATCATCATAGTACGTCATCACTGGATCTGGATAATCACTCGATTTGGATCATCATCACTAGACTGGATCTGGATCATCACTTGATCTGGATCACCACTGCTGGATCTGGACCATCACTCGATCTGGATCTCTTGGAGTCATCATAACTGGATCTGGATCATAGCTCGATCTGGATCTTCGCTGGTCATCATCATGTGTATACTATCTTGTCATAGGAAGTTCTATAGAGCCAGCCCTTTTTCATGCTAGTTGTAGGCCTACTCTCATGTAGGTCTTCTCCCAGCACTTACATCTGACCTGCTCGTCAGAAAGGCACGCCCAGCACTCACATCTGATCATGTAGTAAAC